>ML808098.1:156187-186441 GCA_009831015.1 Picea engelmannii | reverse complement strand
AATGGATCAAAATGATGAAATAAGATGAGCGATGCAATCTGGACCACAAAAAACCCCTCAATAGCCCCTGTACTCGCTATAACCTCCATTTGACAACTCTAGTCATCATAACACTCTGTAATATAATGATGTCCCAAAATGGGGACATTACAGATAACCTATTGAAATGCCCTCGTCTGTCTCTCTCCCCTTTGCGCTCTACGCTCTGGTCGACTCCTCCTGCATTTCAGTATGATATCCCTATTCTCCCTCAGACCATTTGCCTCCTTGATTGTGAAGTTATTTACGTTGGCTCCCTTGTAAACCCTAATCTCGTCGCCGCAATCATAATGCCCATCAGTTAAGGTTTCCATTCTGGTTATTGTTGGATAGAGGGATCAAATTCGTGGCTCATTATTTCGTCGATTTCCAATCGAGCGAAAAAAAAATACTCACACCACTAGAAAACCCAATTTTTCATATTCCTCACTCATTCACACACTAGCTATTACTTATTCTTCTTCACCCATATCTGGGCGGAACTCACCCGTATCTTTGCGAACTCACCCTAACGCATATCTTCACCCACTGACCTCCTCCATTGCAAATTGGTATAGCTTGTCCATTGCATGCATATCTGGTTATCCTCCTCCTCGCTGCACCCTATGTGTCCTATATTCATGCATCAAGGATTGTAATCGTTCCATGATGATACAATAGAGATTGGCACGTTATGTGGGAACAGTGATAGTTCTATGGTTCGATTTCTTAATATCAACGACGCCAAAAACAACTCGGGACCTGTCCATTCGTTGTCCATTCTCACATCATTCGATTTCCATTTCATTGTCCACTCTCACACCAATTCATTGTCCATACTCACTCGCCTTGGCTTTCTAAACCCTAGAATCTCAACCTAGCTCTCATACCACTGTCAGGGCAAGAGTGGGTAGAATTGTAACTCCACACTAATGTCTATTGTACTAGCTTAATAGGTGCATAAATACAACAATAAACGATTGATGGTCTTCCATAACTGAAGACGTTTCCTATCACCTACGACTCTTCATATGTACATTATTGTTACAAAACACAATCCCAAGGATTATGTGTCCAACAAATTCTGAGTTGTCTGCAAGTTTTCCTTAAGGGCCCTAAGGATGTCTTGGTTCTCCTGTATTAATATTTGTCTTTGGGAGCCCTGCTATCCCCAAATTCCAAATTTACAAATAAAAAAGCATCATAATTGTATAGTGCTCTGAATGGGGTCATACCAATGAAAATGTGGTAGGTAGTGTTAAAACAATGATCACCCAAATGCAACCACTTAATCCACATCCTCTGTTGTCCCAATACGTAATTGCGCAGATACCCCTCAATCCATTTGTTCACAATCTTTGTCTAACCATCCTTCTGAGGGTGATAATTGGTGCTAGGAGTCAACTCTATGCTGACAAATATGAACAACTCCCACCAAAAAGTGTTGAGAAACCTGATGTCCTTGTCACTGACAATGTACCTAGGCAGTCCATGATTTCTAAACACCTCCTTGAAAAATAATTCTACCACCTGTGTTGCCTTATACTCTGATGAAATAACATAAAAGTGTGCAAACTTGGTCAACCGATCAACCACTACATATATGCAAGCCCACAAAATCTTCTCCTTGAGTGTGGACTCAGGAACTAGATATATATTGTTCTTGTAGAAAATGATATCATCCACCACTCTATACTTGTCAGCCTGGATGAGACCATCCATCATCTCACACACAAATTGATTCTTGGATTATTCCACCAAGAGGTGAGATTTCAAATTAGTTGAAATATCCATGAGAGAACACAGTGTCAGTTTCCTGGAAAGGGAATCAACAACAATATTTTTCTTACCCTTCACATACTCTACGTTGAAGTCATATGCTTGTATCTTGCCGACCCAATTCTGTTTCCTCTCATTAAAATCCTTCTACTCCAGGAAATACCTCAAATTGTTGTGGTCAATCCTAACCACGAATTGGCCCCCAACCAAGTACTACGTAAACTTCGCCAAAACATGCATGATGGCAAGCATCTCTTTGTCATAAATGGAGTAGATTCTCTCTGAGTGTCTGAGCTTTCTACTCTCAAACATTATCATGTGTATGTTTTGCATCAAAATGGCCCCAATACCCTCACCTGACGCATCACACTCAAGCACAAAGGGTTGAGTGAAATTAGGAAGTGCTAATACTGGACAAGTGCTCATCACCTCCCCGAGCCTTTCAAATGCTTGTTGTGACTCATCTGTCCACCTGAATGCCCCTTTCTTCGTAATATCTATCAATAGTACACCCAACTATGAAAATCCCTTAACAAAATTCATGTAGTAGCTACACATCCCAAAGAATCCCTGCAACTCTATAAGGGACCTAGGTTTGGGCCAATCCAAAATGGCTTGGATCTTCTCTTGATGTACCTATACACCTTGCGCACTGATCACATGTTCCAAGTAAAGAATCTCTGTCATGCCAAACTCACACTTTGACGCCTTGGCATATAACGTCCGTTGCCCAATAATTCCCAATATCTCATCCAAATGCATCAAGTGGTCCTCCCACTTCTTGTTGTAAATAAGGAGGTCATCAAAAAATACCAACAGGAACTTCCTCAACTGCTTATTGAAGATATGATTCATACACGCCTGAAAATTGGTTGGGGTGTTGGTCAACCCAAATGGCATGACCAAAAACTCGTAGTGCCCATAATGACACCTCAAAGTGTTTTTGTGAACATGTTGCTCTTTGACCTTGATTTGATGATAGCTCAATCGAAGATCAATCTTAGAAAAGTACACTGCCCCATGCAACTCATCTAAAATGCACGTCCTCACAGTGCCATCGTTTTTCTTGACTAACTCATCTAAAATGCACGTCCTCATAGTACCATCGTTTTTAATGGTCTTATTATTCAAGCCCCGATAATCAATGCACGTCCTCATAGTACCATTGTTTTTCTTGACCAAAACCACTAATGAAGCGAATGGGCTAGAACTAGGCTTGATATGTCTCATCTCAAACAACTCCTTTATTTCCTTTTCTATCTTATCCTTAAACTTCTTTGGGTGCATGTATGGAGTGGTAATAACGGGTTTTCCCCCCTCCTCTAGCTCAATGGTGTGATCAAATACCCTATATGGAGGTATCCCTGGTGGAATCTCCCCAAAAACTCGGTCATGTTTTCTCAACAATGTCTAGATGTCTACATGATATTGATGGCTAATGTATGAACGTTTCTTAGTAGTGATCAAACACTATGCTGCACAAGCTACATCTCCATGCCTGAATATACCCTCCATCTGCTTGGCTGAGACAATGCTAGTGTTAAGTACTAGATCTATTATAATAGTAAAAAACATAAATACCACAGAGAATAATAGCGGAACAACATTATAGATGAAACCACAACACCAAAATAATACCTTTATTGATAGGAAACAATGTTCACTTGCCTCTTCGAGGGGGAAACCTCCAATAGAGCAACGCTCTATTACAATAATTCTCAAGAAAAAACTTCTCATGCCCTTGACTCCTATTTATACTAAATCTATCTACCACAAGAAAAATCTAGAGGAAGATCTTCTAGAAGCAGAAGCTTCTATTAAGTCTTCTTACATTTGACTTATTCTTCCTTATTATTAAGCCTTATTAATATTGGCCTTTATTACATGGAAAATATATTATTCTACCTACATGAGGGGTTAGGGAGGTTAGGTCCCTAACATGCCCTCCCCCTTAAAAAGAGTCTTGTTCTCAAGGCTTGAGATGAGGAAATTGTTATAGAATGGTAGTTGGCTCCCAGGTGGCATCTGCTGGAGTTGTATCTTTCCACTGTACTAATACTTCCTTGATAGTGCGGTGACAGAGACGACGCTCATGCTGGTCCAAGATTGCTTGTAGTTGCAAACAGATGGAGCCTTCTTCATCCAACTCAGGGAGACTGGTTTGATTCTAGAACTTAGTTCCGATCGCCTTCTTTAAGCATGAGACATGAAAAATAGGATGAAGCTTAAAATGACTTGGCAAAGCTATCTGGTAGGTGACTGGTCCCACATGCTTGAGAACTGTATAAGGACCATAAATTTAGGTGCAAGTTTCTGACAATGTTCAGCCTTGAGTGAAGTCTTCTTATAAGGTTGCAGTCGAACAAACACATGGTCCCCTTCAGCAAATTGACATTCAGAACAACCTTGATCTTCTTGCGGCTTCATGCAATTCTGAGCCATTACCAAATTCTCATTGAGAGAATGAAGAATAACCTCTCGAACTGTAAGAGTTTGTTCAACCGCCTGAACCTTTGAGACAACTGGCATGTATGAGAGAATTGAAGGTGGATTTTGTCCATATATTGCTTCAAAAGGAGTCATGGACGTAGTTGTATGGTAAGAGGTGTTGTACCACCATTCAACCAGTGGTACCATTGAGACCACACATTCTTCTGCTCATATGCAAAACACCTCAAATATGTTTCCAAACACTTGTTGACTACTTCAGTTTGGCCATCAGTCTGAGGACTATATGTTGTGCTGAGATGCAGTTGGGTTCCTTGTAGCCTGAACAATTCTTTCCAAAAATTGCTAGTGAAAGTGGGATCTCGGTTAGAAAGAATAGAATGAGGCATGCCATGAAGCTTGAAGATATGATCCATGAAGATTTGAGCCACATTGGAGGTGGTAAATGGATGTTGAAGAGAACATAAATGAACATATTTGGAAAGACGATCAACTACCACCATGATGACTGACTTATTGCCTGATTTAGGTAAGTCAACAATGAAATCCATAGAGATATCCCTCCAAATAGCGGGTGGAATCGGAAGAGGTTGTAGTGTGCCGGGGGTTTGACTATTTCTTCGTTGTTGCGTTGAAAAACATCACATTCCACCAAAAAAGAGTGGACGTCTTGTTTCATACCATCCCCAAAAAAAGAACGTTTGAACCTATCATAGGGTTTTGTAAACCCTAGGTGCCCAACGATGGGTGTAGCATGAAGCTCAGAAAAAACCATGGATTTAAGTTGTGACTGTCTACTTAAATACATATGGCCTTTGTAGAGAAGCTTATCATTGTTCCAAGAGTACCCTAGGGAAACTGAAGAAATGGCTTGCAATTGTTGGATTAGACGCGGAAGTTTGGGATCTTGCAGCCATTCCTAGCGAACAACTTCGAGCCAATCGGTTACAATAAAGGAGAGGGAAAAGAGGGACCCTTCATCTTCATATTTTCTTGAAAGAGAGTCAACAACAACAATGTCTTTGCCTTTCTTGTAAATGATCTCATAATCATATCGAAATAGCTTAGTCACACATTTTTGTTGCTCCGGGGATGAAAGACGTTGCTCCAGAAAATACTTGAGGATCTGATGATCTGTCTTAATTTGGAAGCGTTTCCCCAATAGATAAGGGCGCTAGAGATCCACTGCATGCAAAATAACCAACATTTCCTGTTCATAGATTGATTAACCCAAATGTCGCTCCGGCAGTTGTTTGTTGGTAAAGGCCAAAGGCCAGCCATCTTGCATAAGGAATGCTCCAATTCCTCTCCCTGAAGCATCACATTCTAGGACAAAGGTCTTTGTGAAGTTGAGAAGGGTCAGGATATGAGTGGTGCACATAACCTCCTTCAAGGCTTGGAAGTGTTATCCCCAACTCCTAGGGATAACAAAGGAGATGATGTCTTGAGGCCCTCAGGTTGTCGACCGAGAGATAACTTGACCAACAATGTCCACTTGCACAGACAGAGACCCACCTCACCACCACATCTCCAGGTTTGTCACAACGATATCCACCACATCAGCTGGCCTCCAAAAGACATTGGGTCTTGTTCCATGAGGTACAAGTAAGGTATTATGGTGAGTGTCATTTCAATATTTGAGGCATTTGAGTTTGTTGCATCTATTACTGCTTTTGATTATGTGACGTTTGCTTGGACATTATGCTTTTTCCCCGTTTCACTTTGGTGGTTGACATTGTGCACTAGTAAGTGGGTCACCCTTAGGGATAGGGTTTCTACTAGGTTGTCCTTTTGATGAGTCATCGTGCCATTCTTGACCATACTTGTCACTTTACACACTCCATCCCCTAATCTCCTCACCTTTTGGGATTTTAGGGTGTACGGACCCAAGAAGGGGTTATCCCTCATTTCATGGGAAGAAGAGATTGAAGACCCAGAGGGGAGATAGTTGGAAAAAGATAAAATCCTACTTATAAACCTTCCAGATGCTTTCCTAAAGAGGTCTTGAGAGCAATTAAACGCTTCTCCTAAAAAATCAAAGACCTGCAAAAAAAATTAACATTATATAAATGTCTCCACTTGTTGAGGTGTGTACACTTATGCAATGTCCCTTCTTTCCTTGCATATGGGACTCTATGTACCTCTAGTTTCAAGTGTCCTTGTGGTACCACCCCCCAAGCTAATCGATTCACCAATAGGGAGTACCCAAGGTTTTGGATTTCTAATTAATTAATGACATTAAATGGGTTTGGAAAAAAGATGCATTGAAAACGAAGGTGCAACACACCCTCTACAAAGGCACCCATAAGTGAGACACTACAACCCCTTTTATGTCATGAAACCCATGCCCAAAAGTCTTCCCCTCATCCATGTCACCTCATCCACATGACTTAGAAGGAGGCCCCCTCGGGAAACACCCCTAAAATTGAGGTACAATTCATCCAATAGGTCATTTTGTCTACCCTCCCATACCTAAACTTGGAAAATTACATAGGGTTTTTGAGCATTGGTTTATTTTGATGAGGCAATTTTGATGTACATGCTTAGATGGCTCTTTTATTGATTTGATTTTACTCATCATGATGCTTTGACTTGCGATCTTTGGAGGGTGTATCCATTTGTTTTTGCAGGACCCATCTGGTGGACAATTTTGGAGGAACAAGCCTAGCTTGGGATTCCATGGGGCTTGAAGCCCATAGGTTGGATTCCAAGGGCCCACATGTAGGATCATGAAGACATACCTTTGGAGGCTTAGAGGACATCATGGAGGACCTAACCTAGCCCCTACCACCCAAACGTTTTGCCTAAGAAGGCCAAAACGTCACTCTTGAGGGCTTGACATCATGGTAGGTCTAGGGTTTGGTGGTGGTTGAGGACACTTGGCATGTTTTGAAGGAAGGAAGCCATGAATCATGGAGAAGAGGCTTAGACTGAGGACACGTGGCCTTTGGAGCCCTAGCTCACCATCTCCTTCTCCAACGACTTGCAAAAAGTTCCAAAACGTCACCCTAGAGGGGTGACGTCTTACTTAGGGTTTTACTTATGTGCACATTATGAATTAAAAAAGTATTATTTTGTGTGAAGGGGAAATATTAGGGATGTTGTCCCCTTATCTTGTGGTTTAACCTCAATTATGTGGACAAACTATGTTTAACACATTTTGTATAAATAGAGATCATTTGTATCTCATTTCATCGTAACTCTCCCATTGTGAGAGACTCTCCTAGCTTAAATTTGCACCCTCTTTGGGAAATCTTTTCTCTCTTGTGCCCTTGTCTTGGTTTCTTTTGGCTATTGGTGGATAAAGTAATGCGCTACCTCTCTTGGAGGATATTTCTTGCTTTATGGTGGATTTTGCTTGGTGAATCAAGGTTCTATCTTGTTAATGATTCAACTAGGTAAGGGTTACAAGTTTGATGATCTCTTTGCTTGTGTTGATGAATGCAGCTACAAGAGACATTCTCCAGCTTACAAACCTGTGAGATGTGGATCATTGCAGCTATGTGAGTCTTTCTCTTAGCTTACAAACCTGAGAGAAAGCCCCTAAGAATGGTACATGGTTCCTGCCTGAGACAGAGCTAGGAACATAGAGATGACCTCCTCCATTCAAAGAGTTGAGAAGAACTCCAGATGATTAGTCAGTGGGAAAGACGATCTGTTGAGTTAGATGTACCTGTGGCTAAGCACAAGGTGAACGTGTGAAATCCCAAAGTTCTAGGTGCATCGTCACGTGAACATAAATGAAGATGATGTATTAACCTCCTCTGAGTAGCAGAGTAAACAAAAAGACTCCAGATGATTCTCCTGTGTGAGCTAGTGGGAAAGAAGATCTGTAGAGTGGACGTGTCTGTGGACGAGCACATGTGAACATGTGAAGATCTGGTTCTTTTGTGTAATGCAGTGAACCAAAGATATGGCATCCCTATGGATGTGCCCCTAGTGGATGAGCACTAGTGGGTGTATCAGATCCTTTGCTATATATTGTCCAAGAGTCAAACCTGCCTGTAACCCTAATTGTTATGTAAAGGGTACAGGTCGGCCCCACCTTAATGTGATTAATAATAAATGTAAAAGATAATTAATTTGGTTAATTATTATCATTATTATTATAATTATAATTATAATTATAATTATAATGTGACTTAGAGAGGTCAGCCTTGTTGAGCCAATAGACACTTTTGTTGATAGGACAAGTCTAATATAAGTAAAGAAAGATTCCCCATTGTGGAAATACATCCTTCATGTGAGTTTGGAAATTTCAGCAAGTACATTCACTTGGGAAAGTGCACACCTCTCTTGGGCGCTAGTGTTCTAGGGTTTGATCACCCTCTTGTCTGCTAGGTCTTTCTTGGTGGCGAAGGTCTTTCTCTTGAAGAATATAGCAAAGGATTTGGTTGGTTTTTCTTCCCTTGTTGAGAAGGGTTTCCCATGATACTTCTTGTGTTGTTGTGCATGGTGTTTCTTCTTGTGATCTTGGTTGCTGCAACATTCTTGTTTATGGTTAAGACAAATGCAAATTGAAATGAACTACATGCTTAACCTACCTTATTGAAAAATAAACATGGTATCAGAGGATAGGTCTTGAAAGAACCCATTGCACAATCATCTGCCAAGTCTCCTCTCTCTCTTCTGCAAAATCGTACGACCCTCCTAGGGTTTCCAGAAATTCCATACGACCTACCTCTTTTAGGAGTTTCAACACTTGTCACTTGGACATTGGGGCTAAAAAGTGCATAGGAGTGTACGGCCTCCTTCAACACACCTCCAACAAGCTTCAGATTGCATTTCCGAGCATTTTGACTTTTTGGCCCTAGGGTTTCGCTAATTTCTGCAGAAATTTCAAAATTAGGGTTTCTGCAATTCATTGAAGGAGCTCTTCAACTCACCAGTGCTCTCCTATATTTCAAAGGATTATTGTTGGCAATCATAAGTCTAATAAAATCTAAAAGTGCTAGCCTAGCCTAGCCATTAGGTTTTCAAGCGCAGTTGACAAGGGTTCGTAAAGAATCTAAAATTATGATGAACAAGAAATATGATGGAAGATAAGCTTGATGGATCAAGCAAATTCAAGTTCCTGGAAGACAAGACTTCGAAGGAAGGATTTTTATGGGTAATACAAAAGGGTGACACTGTGACTACCTTCTTCATGAAGATGTTAGAGGACAAAGATCATCCAGGTGCCATTGGAGAAATCATATCAGCACCCTCAGGTATGCATTTGTATATATATTATTTGTACCATTGTCATAAGGGTAATTGCAGGAGGAAGGAACCTTTGCTGAAGTCATGGATCCAGAGGGATCTCAGTGCATTCAAAGGAACAACACACTGGAAGTGAAGACTCCAGGTTTGATTGTTGAAATTGTCATTTCTATAATCTATATTTCTAAATCTTGCTACATTACAAGGAGGTGTTGTAGCTGTGACAACAATTCTTAAATTGTTTTGATTCTAGAGATGTACTCATCATTCTCCTTTAGGAGATATTCTTGTTTTGGTTCCTCTTGTTTTCTTGTTCTAGACAGGGTAGGAACAAAGGAAGATACTTATCCTTCAGAGGGAGTCACTTGACTCAGAGGGAGTCAAAACTATTTGAGAAAGAGAAAGAATAGAACCATCATTGAGACAACCAATGCAATAATGCATGATTAGAATGTTTCTAGGATTCTATGGGCAAAAGCATGCATGACAACGTATATGTTTAGAACAAGAGTCTTCACCAGACTCTGAAAAACATAAATCCCAAAGAAGTCATCACCGAAATGAAGCCCTAAATTGAACACTTCAGATTATTTGGGTGCCCAGTGTATTTTCATGTACCCAAAGAGAAGAAGTCCAAGCTAGATCCTTTAGAAAGAAAGGATACAATGAATCTTCAAAGACATTCCAGATCGACATCCCTGGTCAGAGACAGATTGAGACAAGCAGAGACGTTGTCCTTGAAGAAGAGATAGTCTTTGAAATCCAGAGAATCTCAGATAGAGATTGACAATAAGACAATACTTTCTCCCCCTTCAACAGTTCAGAGGGAGACATACATTATTTCAGTTGATACAGTTGCTCTAGTTGATATGTTCAAGATATTGCAGTAGGGCATGTCATCGCACAGTTTGTAGCAAGGATAAAAGACTATAAATTGGAGAGTCAAACTGGCGTAATAGGAACCAATCCCACCCAATGTCACCACAATGGGACAGTTCTTTCTATTTATGGTGGTAAGGCCCAGGGAAGACGTCCCCGGTGACCTGGGGTTTTGAGAAGGCAAAGGATTACATGATAAAGTATTTATTCCCCCCTCACAAGTCACCACCGAGCAGATAGTCTGGCCAAAGGCCAATAATAAAGTAAAACCCCCCAAAGAGATACACCTACCTGAGACAAAGCAACAATGAACTGATATGTGCAAACTAGCTCAATGGGTTAATACTTCATATAAATCAATGACTATCTGATAAACATATAAGCAATTTGACAATAAATGTTGACGAAGTCAATGTTTATAAAATAACAATGAAAATTATATCACTTCTTCAATAAATGCTGGAATAATGTGGCATTCAATGCAACAAATCAATACTTCATTCAATTAATGCCTTTAACACCATTCAATTGCTTATAAAGAAAAACGTTTAGTTGCACAAAGGTGTTAATATCAAGAGATGACGGCAACAATTCAGTTAATAGGGTTAGTTTATAAGCTAGGGTTAGTGTAGTTAGGGTTTCATTCAATGTTTTGAGAGTAGTTTTGATCAAGTTCACTTCAACGCAAGAGATTTTTTAGATCAGTGCCTTAGGGATAAATGGAGTCAATAGTGAAGGACGCAAGAGCTAAAGGAGTCAAAGGTAAAAATAGCTAAGGACTAGAGGGAGAAGCTTTGAGGTGTTGCCAAGGTAAGGCCTCAAAGTCAAAACCCTAGGGGAGAGAGGCTCACCTTGGTGTAGGAGAACTAGGCCTCAGTGCTCCCTCCTCTTTCCTTAACTCAATGTCAAATCACGGCTAGCTGAAGATGAAGCATAAAACCAAGACAAGAAAGTTTGATGAAGCAAAGTGTTGCTACAACAAGGCTCTATCAACAAACCCTAGAAAAATCGGCTCAAAGTGTAGAAAACCTAGGCTTAAGGCGTCTCCTTCTCATCTTATAGATAGTACGACTAGCAATAAATGAAGAAAGAAAGAGAGTGTAGCAATGGCTAGGCTCTCTCCTTCTTCAATCAATGGCTGAAAACTTTCTCTCAATGGGGACATGAGACAAGGACCTACTTGTGTGCTTGTCACCTAGGGTTTTATTCAGCAAAATTATAAACATATGCAAGAAATGAAACTACAACCATTCATTCAATAAGTTTTGCAGAAAAATACTTACATATCACCAAGAAAAGCATTGCGAACCTAGTTGTAACACCTTGCATCAAGAGAAATGCCAAAACATGCCAAAAAGATCCTCCTTCAACAAGTGCGCATCACTAAATCAGCCAATAACCCAAGAGAGGTGCAAATTTCAGACCTCCTTATGGAGTGAGTAAGTTGTGATCCAAAAAATGAAGGTGAAAATCCTTCATTTATACAGTATCATGACCTAAATTTACATTTTAGGTCATGTAAAAGGCTGACAAGACCAAAATACTAAATAATATTGTTTTTACATTAAATTGTCAAATTAAAACCCTAATCAAGCTGAAAAGAGACATCAATCCCCCTTAAAGGAGATGTTAGCCCCTTTTAGGGCAAATGGAGCATCCAGGAGCAAAACGTTAGCCCCCCCTGGGCTTCTCCAAGCTGCCATACATGCCAAATGCCCCGTCCATCTGCCAAAACGTCCATGAAGCAAGGATGACGTCATGGACCTCATGGGTGATGTCCTAGGCCTTACAAGGCCAACGTTCCACTGAAAAGGGCTCAACCCCCCTAGGTCAAGTTGTGTCAGGGTGCCTCTGGTGGAACGCCCTCCTCTTCTCCGGTGCAAAGCCCCCGATCCATCTATGTCCTGTCTCTGCCCCCTGATGGGGTATCAACATCCACCTTATGGGCTCTTCAGCCCCATGGAGGTCCAAACTGATCATCTCCTGATGTGTACCGGTCCAAATGGTACCTGTCCGTCGGGCATGGTCCTTCACATCAAAAGCTACACCCTCCATGGGCTCATCAGTCACAGGGATGATAGCAATGCCAATCACATCTCATCATCAATATTATTAAACATGTGCATAAAATTCCTAATACATCAGTTAAAAGCTCAAAGACGTTACACAAGCCTACAATACAAGTCTTGAGGAAAAGACAAGGCGCCCTATTGGGATAGTGTCCACTGGAAAAGGAAAGTTGCCGGAAGAGACCTCATCCAAGCCATGTAAGTGGGCGATGTGGTTAGGGGATGTCCAAGCATCTGGGTGCAATAAGGGCCAAGGATGCAAGAAATGTTACCTGTGGGTGCCTTTGTTAGAAGGCGAGCTGTACCTATCATGGATGCATTCTTTCCAAGCCCATTCTTGCCTTTTATTCTTATTCTTTTTATTCTTTTATATTTTATTGTTTTTTCTTTTTGTTCAAGAGCTAATCAGGGCACACTTCCCTGGCGTGGTGACCAGTGGTGACAACCTTACCCACAAGCACTTTTACAAAGATGAGAAGGCTGGCTCGTGATGAGACCCCCTTTCCCTTGGCCATGCAACCAAGAGCCACTGCCCTGGCGTGGTAACCAACTAGTGGCAATGTCATACTGCTAGGTACCCATGGACCTAATAGGCTGGCTTGTGATGAGACCCCCTATCCCCTGGTTAGGTCTTGTTTTATTACTTTTCTGGGTCCCTCTTGTTTCTTGTTGAGAAGCCTTTTATTGCTTTCTCGGGGATCCCTGGGCAAAGCATCTCGAGGTTTTATTCTTAGGCTTTTATCTTTTACCAGCTTGCTTTTACCTTCTGGGCCTTTAGCCCCTTCTTCCCACAAGATAAGGTGCAATCCTGAAAACAGGTCAACCCAGTGCCCAAACAAGTGGAAAGGGATAGGTGAGCGGGAAACAAGATGAAAAGTGGTGCTGTGATAGGAGTGAACGATGGATTTTCAGAAATCCCCCCCAGTGGCAAACCAAAACCTACAAACATGGGCTTACTAGGGCACCCTGTTAATCCCCCCAAACATGGTCAAGTGGGCAAGTGTAAGATCCAAGCAGTTGCTAGAAATAAAAGGAATCAGATGCTCATATTAAAAGGGTTTGATGATCAAAGTGACACATGATACCTGGACTAATTACCTCATGGAGCAAGAACCATCTCTGACACAGGTCCAAGACGATGGTGATGGATGTTGCTGCTGCTGACAAGATAAAGATGTCGGAAGAAAGAAAAAGTGGGCCCTCCAGGGCCATGCTAAAGTCAATTCTGCTCTCGATACTCCATGTCTAGAACATGTGGGCCTCGAGACATGATCTCCTAGTTATCCCTAAAAGTGGGGGATAACAGGGCATAAAAGGCCTACCTAGACTCACTCTGCAAGAGGCAGAGAAACATACAAGCCTCTCAAGGCACATCCCGAGAAAGCAAAAGAGATTTTCAAGCTATCCTTCAGTCATGAGCCACTTCATTGATGTTGAGCCTCCTTATATTAGAGAAGCAACAGGAGAACAGGTATGGCAAGATGCCATAACAAAAGAATACTAGTATATCTTAAAATGATGTATAAGATATTATTCAGGGACCAGAAGGGAAGTCTGTGGTAACTTCCAAGTGGATCTATAAGATCAAGCATGTAGCTGATGGAAGTGTCGAGAAATACAAAATGAGATCTATAGCCAGAGGTTTCTCATAAACAAAGGGAGTTGTCTATGATGAGACACTTGATCTAGTAAAACTAATACACTTCCATCTGTACTACCATCCATGAGTTGGAAACTATATCGGATGGATGGATTCTTAATGAGTTTGGGTGTTAGCAAGAGTATTGCTGACTCAAACCTATATTATTACAATATTGGTGACAAGAACTTGATTTTGATGACTTATTCAGAAAGCCTTGTTGGATACAAGTTAGTTTTGACTTTTGATTTCGAAATGAAGGATATGAGTATGATGCACTACTTCTTGGACAAGAAGTATGACAGAGGACCGATGAGATTTTTCCTGAGTCAAAGAAAATATACAGTGGGAATATTAAAGAAGTTGAGTATGACAAAATGCAAAATCCACCGTGATCGATTTAAAAGAAAAAGATTGATGATGATTCAGACGAGACTGATCCACAACTGATTGGATCATTGATGTATCTGGCTAACACTAGACTTGATTCATGCCATGCAATGAATATGTTTAGTCATTTCATGAGTCAACCGAGACAGACTCACTAGACAACAACAAAACATGCATTTAGATATATATGAGGCACAATTGGATATGGCCTGAGATATGCCTCCAGTGTGAACTTGAGTTTGCAGGATATGCCGATTCAGATTGAGAAGAAAGTACAGTGGACCAGAAGAGCACATCCAGTTGATGTTATAGATAAAAGTTTTCCATGGTTTCCTAATGCAGCAGGAAACAAAACTCTGTGGCCTTGAGTACCACAGAGGCAGAGTATATAACAATAAGTGTGCAAAGCAATGTGGCTTCACAAGCTTTTGGAAGATTTACTTGACCATGAGATGGATCCTATGATGATAACCAAGAGTCGGTGTAAAGCTCCTTGAGAACCCAATGTTTCATGATGGATCGAAACACGATGAGATGAAATATCCTTATATCAGAGATATGATGCAGAGAAAAATTGTACACATGCAAAACCTTCCTACACATGAGCAGATTACCGACATCTTCACCAGACTAACTTGGTGAAAAATGTCTTCCTAGTTGAGAGGGAGTATTGATAACTCCAACCAAAACAAAATTCAGAGTACATCTGTGTGAGACTTGGCATGATGAAGAATTCCTCCCTAGTTGAGAGGGAGTGTTGATGAATGCAACTATGAGAGACATTCTCCAGCTTACAAACATGTGAGATGTGGATCATTACAGCTATGTGAGTCTTTCTCTTAGCTTACAAACCCGAGATAAATCCCCTAAGAAGGGTACGTGGTTCCTGCCTGAGACAGAGCTAGGAACGTAGAGATGACCTCCTCCATTCAGAGAGTTGAGAAGAACTCTAGATGATTATCCAATGGGAAAGGAGATTTGTTGAGTCAGATGTGCCTGTGGCTGAGCACAAGGTGAATGTGTGAAATCCAAAAGTGTTGGGTGCATCATCATGTGAACATAAATGAAGATGATGTATTAGCCTCCTCTGAGCAACATATTTGACGAGAAGACTCCAGATGATTCTCCTGTGTGAGGCAGTGGGAAAGAAGATCTGTAGAGTGGACGTGCCTGTGGACGATTACATGTGAACGTGTGAAGATCTAGTTCTTCTGTGTAATGCAATGAACCAGAGATATGACATCCCTATGGATGTGCCCCTACTGGATGAGCACTAGTGGGTGTATCAGATCCTTTGCTATATATTGTTCAAGAGTCAGACCTGCCTATAACCCTAATTGTTATGTAAAGGGTACAGGTCGGCCCCACCTTAATGTGATTAATAATAAATATAAAAGATAATTAATTTGGTTAATGATAATAATAATAATTATAATGTGACTTAGAGGGTTCGGCCATGTTGAGCCAATAGACACTTCTATTGATAGGACAAGTCTAATATAAGTAAAGGAAGATTCCCCATTGTGGAAATACATCCTTCATGTGAGTTTGGAAATTTCAGCAAGTACATTCACTTGGGAAAGTGTGCACCTCTCTTGGGCGCTAGTATTCTAGGGTTTGAGCACCCTCTTGTGTGCTAGGTCTTTCTTGGTGGGGAATTTCTTTCTCTTGAAGAATATAGCAAAGGATTTGGCTGGTTTTTCTTCCCTTGTTGAGAAGGGTTTCCCAGGATACTTCTTGTGTTCTTGTGCATGGTGTTTCTTCTTGTGATCTTGGTTGCTGCAACATTCTTGTTTATGGTTAAGACAAATGCAAATTGAAATGAACTACATGCTTAACCTACCTTATTGAAAAATCAACAGCTTGGTTGTAAGGTTGATTTGATGATCACTTCGGGAGTATAAGGGCATACAACCCCCTCCAATTCCATCATAATTGTTGTGAAATAATTTGTTATGCAAAGTATACTAGGAGGAGTAAAAGTGCTTACATCCTCCTAGGTTTTCCTTGTTGATTAGGGTTTTCCTTGGGGTGTGAAAGGGCTTACACCCCCAAGGAAGTAACTCTTCCAACTTGTTGGATCAAGAGACTCCATTTACCCAATAGTTAAAGGCACTAATCAATTGCATTGGAGAAATAAAATCTTGCATTGGTAAACGTGAAATTTTGGAATTTTGAGATTCTCTAAATTGGAAAGTGATCTTTGTGCCTAAGGCACCCTTGAGCCACTAGGGAGTCTTGCTCCTTGGAGCGATTCTTTATGGTGTTATAAAACTTCATCTCCTACCATTAGGGCTGCATAGACCCTGATACAACTTCCTTAATAACTCACAAACCAACCGTCTAAAGTTGTTAATAATTTACCCCTACAATCTACCAGGCCTAGCACATCTTTTGGGTGGATTACTTGTGACTTTGAGTGGCCGATTTCTTGGCTATAAAAAGTTATTTTATACATCCATAAGGCTGATAATTATCACTGTAGTACTTATTTATGACAACGTTGTACTCATGCTGAAGTCTCGCTCTTTCATTCCTGAGATAAACTAATGTTTGTTAGCTTGTCTCTCATTTATTTAACTAGAATTTTAGCACTTTATTTGCAGCTCTTACTATCTTTTTGTTGCTGATATAAATTATTGTTTACTGCTGCAATTAGGGACAACAAGCTTAACTTGCTTGTCCACCTAACACATTACGTGCATACTTGGCTTCTCTTGTGTCTCAGGCAGGTACAGTCACCCTTTGCAGGTACTCATACCTCTTGGCAACCATTGGCTACCACCAAGACACTTTTTCAAGCCTTTCTGCACCTAGTATCTTGACCTATAGGGGATACACTTCCATCATACCACTTTTCATCTCATTTATCCCTAGGGTCACCGAAATCCCCCCTTGAGGTGATTACTTCATGTCTAAAGTGACTGGAATACCTACCTAAGGTGACAGTGGGTAGGTGTTCTCTTGGTTGTCGCCATTTTGTGGTTGGTTCAGGCTTTGCCTAACCTACAAATTGTGTGATAACCTTTTGGCATCATTGTCGGGGAGGATTTTGAATCCTCTTCTGAACCCTAACGACACTTTAGCAAGCTACCCCAAATCCTTTTCCCTATGTTTCCTGACAACTCCACTTGAAGGACGTTCCCCTTCCACCCTTGATAAGCATGTCCCGAATCTCATCTGGTGACTCCACCTTTACCTTTCTAACCTTTGATATCATCTGGTGACTCCACCTTTACCTTTCTAACCTTTGATCTCATCTGAGAACTTCTTGAAGTGTTTACCCAAGTAATGGAAAGATGTCTCTGTGGAGATTTCATGAGGCATACAAAGCCTTGGATGTTCATTCTATTAATTGGTATCCAAACAAATTCCCAATGAAACAATTGATTCATGTCCCTAAGTTCAATGGTGATCCATCCTTAGTTGTTGCACATGTCACCAAGTTCGTTGAATTCATCATACAATGCAACATAGAACAAGAAGATGTGATTATACAGTTATTTCTCTTATCTCTCAAAGAAAGGCAAAGAGATTGGATCAAATATTATTGTAGCCCCAAAAGTATTTCTTCCTCAATAATCCTAATTTGAGACTTCCTCAAGCATTGGGGCCATAAAAATATTGAAGAGACTATTCAAGACCTTGAGGACATTCTCTAGGGATGCTCGTTTCTTTTAGAATTTACTGAAGGTTTGAAAGAAACAATTCTTGTAAAATATGATGAAAGCACATTTGAAGAAGAAGAGATTGAGGATGATAGTAATGAGTAAAGTTTCGAGTGCCTCAAGGAAAACATACAAGAATATGATGAGTTATGTGAACAATTACTTGAACACTGCCATGATAAGGACTTCCTAGTCAAGTTTTGTGTGCAAAGAAAGAAAGAGTACAATGCTATCCTTCAAAATTATAAGAGGAAGCCTACCCTAAACATGGCGTGGGAGGTTTCCATTTTCTATTTCGGAGTAAAGTCACTGTGTAACTCTGTGACAGAAAGGTATGGCTACCAGGAAGGCTTTCCAACCCAAGATCGATCATTCTTGATGCTCAAAGAAGTCTGCAAACTTGTTAGAGACCAGTATCAGGATGGTGAAATATTTGATTCTATTGAAGATGACGAAGACTTGGTTAAAGATAAGATCCATGAAGAATGTTGCCAAGAGAAAGAAGACCCTTCTAAAGATGAACCACTTGCGTTGACCCACCCCTTTGATGAATACATCTAGTCTTCTATTCCTCTTGTACATCAAAAGGGGAACATGACAAGTTATAATCCTTTTGAAAACTTTAATGATGCTTTATTCCATAATTGTGGAAATGAAGAAAGCTACCAGGAGGATCTCGATGAAGTTTCTCTTGCAGAAGGCCTGGACTAGACATTGTTATCTGCTTTCCCTTTTGAAGAATATAAAGTTGTCAAGTATTGTGAAGAAGTAATAAACTCCTATGATACAGGGGAAATCATGGAACAACCCCCAGATATAATCTACAATCACATTGATGATTTCATACAAGTTGGGAGACGTAGATGGGATTTTGGTTGTTTCATTTTTTATAGAGACCCCATTTACAACATTGAGGATAGCTCTCAAGCAAAAGAGGTTGAGTTTTCATCATCAGAGGACTGATCTTCATGCATGTATGATTCAGATGTTTGAAAACCTAGTGATGATATGGTTACAAATTTGTTCTGCCCCTTCGAGGATGACTTGTCGCAGCATACTCCGAGTGATATTCAGTCATCCCTTGATATGTACCCTTTTGGGGATGCATATTTGTTCTGTGAGGATTTTCAACCATTGTGATCAGATTTTGATAGACACCAGGTCATGGCTAGCCTAGGGCACTCCGAGGTGCACACTACCAAACATAAGTAATTTCATATTGAGACTTTTGGTGGGGATTTGCAGATAAAGAAGTGACATTTCCTAAGTCTGAGGGATGAGTTTTTCTCTAGACATGAGGTTGTGCCTTACTCCATTTTCCCTTGTTTGGGAAATCAATAGGTTTTCTTGGGATCCTTTACCTCCTCTCAACATTCAGGGGGCAGTAAAATTTCAAGCGAAGATGAAGAACAAGCCCTTGCAGAGAAATATGGTTTAAGTGATGAAGAAGACTTTCACGAAACACATCATGTTGAAGATCCACTTGAATTTGCCCTGACTTATGTTCCTGCTACACACGAAGACAAGGAGATGGTCAATTTCAGTCATGAAGATGAGCCATCATCTACATACGATAGTCCCGTTCACAGATGGATTGATCAGGCTTGTGGCTACACTTTCAAGTAGGATGATTAGGCTAATGGTTCTTCTTTCCAGCATGATTTACTCCCTCCCACCCATCTCCATGAGTTTCATTTCATCATTGATTATATGTCTATTTATGCTCATGATCATTATGTGCTTGACTTGTCTTTGTTGTATTACATAATTAAGCACATGGGGACATTCTTTTATGAGATGTTCAGCTGGTTGCACTGGTTGGATGACTTCACCTGACATTTTAGGACCTAATCTTCAAGGCCCCAGGGCCCTAAGTAAGTAGGCAGGTCATCTTGCTTTCCCTGTATTTTCATCTTGATTGCTCACGATAGTTTAGATGCACTTTATATTTCATTTTTCTCTACATGCATATTGATTTCATGCTTAGTATAGAAATTTTTGAAAAAATTCTAAAATTTTCTTTTCTAGTTTAGTTTCATTTTCGTTTTTGATGTGTATGGATGGAGGGTGATAGAACCACCCTAGATTTTATAGTGTTTTGTTTCAGTGTAGGAACATGTCTACCATGAGATGTTGCGGTTCTCATGCACTCTACGATGAGCATATGTCCCCAAGTAGGAGCCAAATGTTATCCCTAACTATTAGGGATTAACTAAGGAGATGATGTCTTGAGGCCCTTAGGTTGCAGACATGGAGTATCGAGAAATAGCTTGACCAACAATGTGCACTTGCAAACACAGAGACCCACCTCACCACCACACCTCCAAGTTCGTCACGATGATATCCACCACATCAGTTGGCCTGCAAAAGACATTGGGTCTTGTTCCATGAGGTACAAGTCAGGTATTATGGTGAGGGTCATTTCAATATTTGAGGCATTTGAGTTTGTTTCATCTATTACTACTTTTGATTATGTGATGTTTGCTTGGACATTATGCTCTTTTCCCTATTTTACTTTGGTGGTTGACATTGTGCCCTAGTAAGTGGGTCACCCTTAGGGGATAGGGGTGCTATTGGAAGGTCTTTTTGACGAGTCATCGTGCCATTCCCGATCATACTTGTCACATTCCACACTCCATCCCCTCGTCTCCTCACCTTTTGGGATTTTTGGGTGTACTGACCCAAGAAAGGGTTGTCCCTCATTTCATGGGAAGAAGGGGCTGAAGGAACAGAGGGGAGATAGATGGAAAATGATAAAATCACACTTATAAACCTTCTAGATGCTCGCCCAAAGAGGTCTTGAGAGAAATGAAATGCTTCTCCTAAAAAATCAAAGAGCTGCAAAAGCAAATTAACATTATATAAATGTCCCCACTTGTTGAGGTGTGTACATTGATGCAATGTCCCTTTCTTTCCTTGCATATGGCACTATGTGTACCTCTAGCTTCAAATGGCCTTATGGTACTGTCCCCCAAGATAATCGATTCACCAATAAGGAGTACCCAAGGTTTTTGATTTCTAATTAATTAATGGCATTAAATGGGTTTGGAAAAAAGATGCATTGAAAACGAAGGTGAATCACACCCTCTACAAAGGCACCCATAAGTGAGACACTACAACCCCTTGTATGTCATGAACCCCATGACCAAAAGTCTTCCCCTCATCCATTTCACCTCATCCACATGACTTAGAAGGATCCCCCCTCGGGAAACACCCCTAAACTTGAGGTACGATTAAGCCAATAGGCCATTTTTTCAACCCTCCCACACCTAAACTTGGAAAATTGCATAGGGTTTTTGAGCATTGGTGTATTTTGATGATGTAGTTTGGATGTACATGCTTAGATGGCTCTTATATTGATTTGATTTTAATCATCATTATGCTTTGACTTGAGATCCTTGGAGGGTGTATCCATTTGTTTTTGCAGGACCCAACTGATGGACAGTTTTGGAGGAACACGCCTAGCTTGGGCTTCCATGGGGATTGAAGCCCACAGGTTGGATTCCAAGGGCCCACATGAAGGATCATGAAGACATACCTTTGGAGGCTTAGAGGACATCATGGAGGACCTAACCTATCCCCTACCACAAATTTTTTTTTCCTAAGAAGGCCAAAACGTCACTCTTGAGGGCTTGACGTCATGGTAGGGCTTGGGTCTGGTCGTGGTTGAGGACACTTTGCATGTTTTGAATGAAGGAAGTCATGGATCATGGAGAAGAGGCTTAGACTAAGGGCACGTGGCCTTTGGAGGCCTAACTCGCCATCTCCTTCTCCAACGACTTGCAAAAAGTGCCAAAACGTCACCTTAGAGGGGTGACGTCTTACTTAGGATTTTACTTATGTGCAAATTATGAATTAAAAAGTATTATTTTGTGTAAAGGGGAAAGATTAGGAATGTTGACCCCTTATCTTGGTTGACCCCTTATCTTGTGGTTTACCCTAAATTATGTGGACAAACTATGTTTAGAACTTTTGGTATAATAGAGATCATTTGGATCTCATTTCATCATAACTCTCCCATTGTGAGAGGCTCTCCCAACTGAAATTTGCGCCCTCTTTGGGAAATATATTCTCTTTTGTGCTCTTTTCTTGGTTTCTTTTGGCTATTGGTGGATGAAGTAATGTGCTAGCTCTCTTGGAGGATATTTCTTGCTTTGTGGTGGATTTTGCTTGGTAAATCATGGTTCTATCTTGTTAATGCTTCAAGTATGTAAGGGCTACACGTTTATTGCTCTCTTTTATTGGTTGTAAGGTTGATGTGATGATCTCTTGGGGAGTATAAGGGCATACAATTTTTAATTCCATCATTATGATTGTGAAATAATTTGTTATGCAAAGGATACTAGGAGGAGTAAAAATGCTTACACCCTCCTAGGTTTTCCTTGTTGGTTAGGGTTTGCCTCGGAGAGTAAAAGGGTGTACACCCACAAGAAAATAACTAATACAATTTTTTGTATCAAGAGACTCCATTTACCTAATAGTTAAAGGCACTAGTCAATTGCATTGGAGAAACAAAATCTTGCATTGGTAAATGTGATATTTTGGAATTTTGAGATTGTCTAAATTGGAAAGTGATCTTTGTGCCTAAGGCACCCTTGAGCCACTAGGGCATGTTGCTCCTTGGAGTGCTTCTTGTTGCTGTTATAAAACTTCATCTTCAGCCATTAGGGCTGCATAAACCCTAATAAAACTTCCTTAATAACTCACAAACCAACTTTCTAAAGTTTCTAATAATTTACCCCTACAATCTACCAGGCCTAGCACATCTTTTAGGTGGATTACTTGTGACTTTGGGTGGCTGATTTCTTGGCTGTAAAAAATTATTTGCTACATCCATAAGTATGATAATTATCATTGCATTCCTTATTTATGATAGCCTTGTACTCATGTTGAAGTGTTGCTCTTTCATTCTTGAGCTAAACTAGTGTTTACTAGCTTGTCTCTTGTTTATTTAACTAGACTTTTAGCACTTTATTTGCAGCTCTTACTATCTTTTTTTTGTTGATATATATTATTGTTTACTGCTGAAATTAGGGACTTCAAGATTAAATTGCTTTTCCACCTAACTATTACGTGCATACTTGACTTCTCTTATGTCTCTGACAGGTACAATCACCCTTGCAGGTACTCATACCTCTTGGAAACCATTGGCTACCACCAAGACTCTTTTCCAAGCCTTTTCGCACCTAGTATCTTGATCTATAGGGACTACACTTCCATCATACCACTTTTCATCTCTTTTCCCCCTAGGTTCACTGGGATCCCCCCCTTGAGGTGATTACTTCATCTCTAAAGTGATGGGAATACCTGCCTAAGGCGACAATGGGTAGGTGGTCTCTTAGTTGTATCCATTTTGTGGCTGGGTCAGGATTTTCCCAACCTACAACTTGTGTGATAATAGGAAGGACATACCGACTATTAGAGTCTAAGTGAAAGCATTATTTCTAGGGAGAGCACTGAGAGGCACCTCAATTTTTCCATAATTCTTAACAAACTTGTGATAATAGCCTATTAAACCCATAAAACCATGTAAGATTTTGAGAGTCCTAGGGTGAGGCCAATCTTGCATAGCTTCAATTTTTTTAGGATCCACCCTGACACCATCCCTGCCAACAATATGACCCAAGTAATCCACTTTCGAGTCTCCAAAAGAACATTTAGATTGTTTGAGGAAAAGTTGGTGGTGAGAGAGTAGATGAAGAACTTGATCCACATGAGCAAGATTGGTTTTCCATGTTTTACTATAGATGAGAATATCATCAAAGAAAACTAAGACAAAATGACGGAGAAAGGGACAAAAGACATTATTCATGAGGCTTTGGAAAGTGGAGGGAGCATTACACAAGCCAAAGGGAATGATCAAGAACTCATAGTGGCCTTCATGAGTTTGAAATGCCGTCTTAGGAATGTCTACCTCTTTCATGTGTATCTGGTGGTAGCCAAAACGAAGATCAAGTTTAGTAAAGGATTGGGCACCACTTAATTCATTCAAGAGATCATCAATGACAGGAATGGGAAATTTGTCTTTGATGGTGAGTTTTTTGAGGGCACGAAATTTAGGACACATGCACCAAGAGCCTTCTTTCTCAAGTACCGTGACCACATGAGAAGAATATGGGCTAGTACTAGGATAGATAACACCCGTGGTGAGCAATTCTTGAACAATTTTCTCTATTTTATTTTTCTAGAAAAAGGGTTGACGATAGGGAAGAACATTGGGAGGAAGGTTGTCAGGGATGAGGGGAATGGAATGATCATGAACACCATGGGAATGGGGAAGTCCCTGGGGAGTGGAAGAAATGACATTATGTTTGGAGAAGATGGATTGGAGGTCATGATGCACAAAGGGTGTCTGAGTGGATTGAATGGAATGGAGTTGTGCAATAATGTTTGAATGAACTTTTTGAGGAGATTTTCCTGTGATGGGAACTGATGATCTCATGGGACTCTGTTGTGATGCCTTGGAACTTATACTGTTGGCCCTCCTGGTTGAATTGCATGGTTAATTAGTTAAAATCCATGAGGATGGGGCCAATATTCCTTAACCATTTTGCACCCAACACAATGTCACAACCATCCATGTCGATAACAAACATACGAGATTTCATGTTGTACTGACCAATTTGGAGATGCACATTTTCACAATGCCCCCCACATTTCATGGACCCTCCATTGGCAATCATGATTTGAAATTTGTTGACTGCACAAATATAGCAATTAGTTTCTTGGGCAATGCGACGATGAATAAAATTATGGGTGTTGCCATTGTCAATGAGGATGATGACCTTGCAATGCTTAATGTAACCAATTATCTTGAGGGTTTGGGGAGTAGAGAAGCCAGTGAGAGCATTGAGGGAAATGACCAGTTTGACTTTTGGGGGGTTCGAGGGTGGATTAAAGTCAGTGGGTTCAGGTGAGTCGGCCACAGGGGGAGCCTCGACATATTCTTCAGAAACATCCTCAAAGATGGCAATAAAAAGCTTTTGTTCCTTAATTTGTGCATAGGAAAATATTGTCATCACAATTATAACAAAGTCCCTTGAGTTGGTGTTAAGCCATTTTTTCCCGGGTCAATTTCTGGATCTTCAATGGAGTGGAAGGAGAGGTGGGAGTGATTGGTTTAGGGCGAGGAATAAATGATAGTTTTATGGTTTGAGAAGAGACAACCTATTGTGCTTCCTTAGCTCTTTTAGTAGCTTCCACCCAACTCTGGGGGCGAGCCATGAGGATGAGGGCACTGATCTAATCCTTGAGGCCACTGATAAAGAATTCTAAAAAAAAATCACTAGACATGCCCTCTGTGCGGAAAGCCAAGCGCTCAAAAGTAGTTGTAAAGTTGTCCACTATGCTAGATTGTTTCAACTTTTTCAAATGACCTAAATGGTCGATGTTAGTGTCAAAGCATTCATAAAGCTCTGCAACAAATTGTGTCCAAGCCACATACCCTTGGCATGCGTTTTTCTCCATTGCCACCATTTGCAATGTTCTTGATCTAGATGGAGAACACCATATCAGAGTTTGGCCAACTCATCTGTAATGTCGTGCAAAGAGAAATAGTGTTCGATTTGAGTTACCCATTTGGTGGGATCCAAGCCATCAAATTTGTTCACATCCACTTGAGGAAGGCGTAGGTCACGCTGAAAGTGATGGGACCGAAAATTCTAGGAATTGGAGGAAGTCTCACCTTTGCGTTGCAAATGTTGGTCAGATGAGGTAAGGTCTCCAGTAATATTCATCTTGGCGCAAATCTGGGCAGTGAAGGATTCAAGCTGGGTAGAGAGGTCCTATTCAGGGTTTCCATTTTTGCGTCTATGGTGGAATGCGTTTTTTTATTGACAATGGTAATATTGGCACCGAGTTTCTGTACTTCCTTCTGGGCCTTGAAGAAATCAGAGGACAAGGTATTGAGGCAGGCTTCAAGGTCTTGGTTACGGGTGTGGGTCATGATGAAGGGGGGAACCGAAAAGGGGCGGGTGGGACCACAAAAAAAAGGGGTTTTTGGTGAAGGGTATCACGATGATCAAGGCGAAGAGGGGAATCTAATGGGGTAGGTCCTAAATAAGGGGGCTGGAAGGGGGTCGGGACCATAGAGAAAAAAAAGAGTTGAAAAATGATAGGTATTACTGCGATCAGAACGAAAAAAGGAGTCCAATGGGATAGGTCTCAAATAAGTGCACGAGAAGACCCTAGACTTTTTATTTTTTATTTTTTTACTCCTATAGAGCTATACTCCGAACTGAATAATACTGTAGTGGTGAAATACCCAAGGAAGAAATATGTAGTAATTTTGCAACCTGGATGCAGACGATAAGGTTGCACGACAATAGATCTGTTTTTTTTCCATCCCAAGGGTTAGGGTTTTCAAGGTGCCTACATACAAGGGTTTTCCCTATGCTATATCTCTATGATATACATGCAGGGTCGAACAATAGTACTCGACTTAATATCTCAGGGCACCAACTAAAGAGGTTAAACCATACCCTTAACTGTACTACCTGATTACCCTGGTACTAGAGCGTATCTTCCCGAGTGTTGTTCTCAGTGGCACTATAACAGTCAGGTGACTGATCGATTTATCTACTGAGTGCTTCAGGATATCTAGGCCAATTCGTATACATGTGTTGTCTGATGCACTATCACTTGAAGGGGTACCAACATGGGTTACAAGGGTGGCCAACAATGTGCACTTAAGTACCACTTGTAGTTCCTGCGTGTATGCTTCCTTGACCATGGATTTATGTGTTGAATGACAGATCACTATAACTTTAAGACGATGGAATACGTATCTACCCTAAAAAATTATTTTACCCACAATTTGTGCCAAGAAAAGTTCTCTGATACCACTTGTTAAGTACCAGATATATTATAATAGCAGAAAACAAAAATACTACAGAGAATAATAGTGGAACAACACAATAGATGAAACCACAACACCAAAATAATACCTTTATTGATAGGAAACAATGTTCACTCGCCTCTTCGAGGGGGAAACCTCCAACATATAAGCGCTCTATTACAATAATTCTCAAGACAAAACTTCTCATGCTCTCGACTCCTATTTATACTAAATCTATCTACCACAAGAAAAATCTAGAGGAAGATCTTCTAGAAGCAAAAGCTTCTATTAGGTCTTTGTGGTGAACCAAGCTGGTTCACTATGTAAATATCCAATATAAATAGGACAGTACGCAATAATCCATTTAAGGATAGTAAATATATTTAATAATAATTGAATAAGAATGAATGATATAATGAGATGATTACAAATGAGGAATGAGGGTTTGTATATATATCTTGCATAGGGGTGCCCTTTCATAAGAGACATGACCTTTCATATGTCATGTCTCTTCATAATTAATAATTACTTATTTATATTTATTTGTATTTACATATTTATATATATTTATGTTTGTTACATTGCCTTCCCCTTAGAAATGCTTTGTCCTCAAAGCATGTTTATGGAGAGGCTTACTTCTTCGTTCTGGCTTGCAATGTCTTCACATGACTCTCTGTTTTTGGTGTTGTTAATATTGATGATACCAAATGATATGAGTGACGAAGAGTTGAACATAACTGTCGAATTGTGAAAGGGTTAGAACTGTCGAATTGTTATAGTCTTCTTACATTTGACTTATTCTTCCTTATTACTAGGCCTTATTAATATTGGCCTTTATTACATGGAAAATATATTATTCTACCTACATGATGGGTTAGGGAGGTTAGATCCCTAACACCTAGGAGCACCATTGGACATGCCCCTCAAAACCACCTTGCTACCATCCGCTGCCTTGAATTCTATCTCCATGGCTTGGTAGTCAACATAATGTTTTCCCAAATAAACAAGCCATTGAACATCCAATATGATATTAGTGTCTAGCAGCTCAACTACATAAAAATCATCGGTCACCATGTAGTTTCCCAATGCTACATCCAACTGCGGAATCTTCTATGTGCATGGCATACTGCACCCACCAGTTACCACTACATCAAACCTCCCAAATTGAACTATAGGAATGCCTCTCCTAGCCACCAAAGCTTATTCAATCAAATTGTGGGTCACCCCACCATCAATCAACACTGTGACATGCTGTCCCTGTAATACCCCATGAACCCTGAAGGTGTGAAATCTAGGAACACCTGATAGAGTGGAAATAACCCCACTCTTGACCTCCTCATATGGTTTCTCATCAACTGGACTATCATGCTTGTTGTCATGTGCATGCCCTACTTCTCCTCTCCATCACTATCTGAAAGTACCTCTATATAGTGCACCTTACCCTTTCCATACATTTGTGACCAGGTTCTTAAGGGTCCTTGCAGCTGAAACAAAGATTCTTTCTTCTCAATTTCCTCTGATCATCATCATCCAATCTATCTCTCCTGGTCCACTCCTTCTGGAAAGGTTTCTACTCTTTGTTCTTCTAAGGAATAAGTGGTTTAGGGGGGAATTTGTTCTTAGGGATTGCATGCTCCATGTCCATTGTCCTAGTGATGGCATCCTGCAGAGATCCTGATTTGAAGGCCTTAACCCACCCATGCAAGGGTTCAGATAGTCCTTCAGTGAAAAGCATAACCAACCTATGCTTAGACACATCTGTCACCATGACTGTGATCCTTTGAAACTCTGAAATGTAGGTATCTACTATCCCACTTTGCCTAAGTTGTGCTAACTCCCTGGAGTGTAAATATGTATCCCTCCCATCAAATCCGTCCATAAGTATCTAAGTGAAGTCCAAGTAGGATGTGATACTTGCATGGCCCAACATGACTAGCCCATGGTACCATCACTCGTGGGCCTTGTTATCGCTCAGTTTGTAGTTTAGGTCAAGCAGCTGAAAGGCAAGGATCAAACTGGCGTAATAGGAGCTTCCCCACCCACTGTCACCTCGATGGGGGGCTCTTTCTATTTAGGGTGGCTGAACCCAAGGGAGACGTCCCTGGTAATCTAGGGTTTTGAAAAGGCAAAGGCTTTAAAGGATCAAGGTAAGTTTTCCCTTTCACAAATTACCGCCAAGAAGATAGTCAAGAATGAAGAGATACCACAGAAGAAGCACCTGTTTGCGAGACAAGGCAACAATAAAACTAATACATGCAAATAGTGGTTAATACTTCATTTGTTAATGACTATCAATATTTAATGAGCATAATATAGCAGTAACTATTGGCGAAGTCAATGATTGCAATATTGATTATGATTTATAATATTACTTCTCAATAAACACTGGAAATGATATAGCATTCAATGTAAATAATTAATCCTTGAATTAACACAATGCATCAAATATCATTAAATGCTCATATAAGACAGGAGTGCTGCATCAAGCTTACTAGAGGTGACGTCAGCCTTCCTTTAGGGTTAGTTTGGTAGACAAAGAGGTGAACGTTTTGCAAATAGGCCAATGAAATTTATCTATACATCAATGTCTATCATTGGATGACTTAGCCACAATGTTTTCTATCAACCAAGAGCTCAAACAAGGCATGACGTCATCATTAATCTAGGGTTAGTAGACGTTAGGGTTTCAAATTTAAGAGTTTTGAAAAGTTGTTTTGGCACAATAAGCTCAACGTTGGAGAGATAAACTAGTGCCTTAGGGTATTATGGAGTCAGAAACAAGGGCAAAGTCTCGGGAAGATCTAAATTCAAAGACAAGAGAGTTAGGCTCTATGGTGCTACAATGGCAGGGCCTTAGAGTCAAAACCCTAAGGGGAGGAGGCTCATTCCGGTGTTGCTTAAGCAAGGCCTCATGCTCCTCCCTCTTTCCTTAAAAATCCTTGGCAAAATGGCTAGCTTCAAAACATAAATCTAAGGGTGAAAAATGTTGCAATAGCAAGGCCCTTCAAACCCTAAAAGTCAAAACCCTAGGTGTAGAATTAACTAGGCCTAGGATGTCTTCTTTCTTCAACTTGTGTTCAAAAGCTAACTTAGAAAAAGGGGAATTAGTATAGAAACGGCTAGGCTATATCCTCCTTAATCAATGGCTAAAACAAGTTCTCAATCATGGGGACATATAGCAAAGACCTACTTGTGTGCTTGCTACCTAGGGTTTCAATGATTAAGCAAAATAATAACAATGTAACAATAAATGCAAGAGATTCAACCTACAACCATTCATTTAAGAAGTTTTGCATGAGAAATACACTTACAAATCATGAAGAGCT
>ML808098.1:133089-153397 GCA_009831015.1 Picea engelmannii | reverse complement strand
GACTACTAGAATGTTTGTCTTGTTTGTTGATATGTTTTTCTACACTTATTGGTTTGTGATTATTGTCAAACAGTTTTCTATTGGTGCCATTTTGTGTGTTTGTTTGATTCAAACATTTTGTCAAACAATTTGTCATATTTCATGGAGCATTTGGCATAAAATTTGTAACAACATCAATACAAGTAGATAATAATGCAAAGACAACAAAGGAAAATAACCAACTGATCATATTTACTATTACTCCAACATGAATAATTACATCAACAAAACCACTCATAGATCTAATCAGAATTATGCTTGCAATTGATATTATAGTTGGCTAGAAATAGAGATGAAGATGATGTTGTAATGGATGTTGGAAGATTTTGTCCAATATGGACTCCAAAACCCCCATGAACTGTTTCCCAAAAGGAACTTGGCCTCCCCACAAAGAAGAAGGTGGCCCTCACAACAAAATGTGTCTCCCTCCAAGAGAATCTCATCCCCCATAGGGAGAACATGACCCTCTCACAAAGAGACTAGGCCTGCATAAAAGATATCGACCTCCCCTCAAGAAAATCGGCTACCCAAGGAATGACATGGCCTGCAAAAAGGGAACTCGACCCCCAACCAAGGAACTCGACTTCTACAAAATAAATTCAGCCCTTCCACAAGCCAATGCGCCCTCCACCAATGAATGTGCCCTCTTTAATCCCACGAACTATTGCACCTAGTCAAATCGACCTCCTCCAGAAGAAAGATGATCTCTGTAAACCCCAATCTGCTACAAAATGTAATCAATCTCCTCAACAATGGATTCCAAGGGGAAAATATGGATGATCTTCCCTACTAATCATCTAGGTTGGAATTTTTCACCACCGAAACCAATTCTTCACAAGGGTTTTGCTGCAAAACCCTCACAAGCCACACGAGCTCTCTCCAATCGATTTTTAGAAAATATCATCAACATAATGAGAGAGGGCACCCTCATCCCTCTTTTGTTTCCCTTTCACCTTTTTGGCGACCCTTTTACCCTTTTGGTGACCCTTTTACCTTGTTACCTTCACTTAAATGATTAAAGTGAGTTTTTAAGGTTTTATTCATGCTATTCTCCAAGTCACTTTTTAATTATTCAATGTCATTTTATAATGTTGTCTTTTCCTCCAAATGAAATTAAATAATTAATCTATTAATTCCCTTTTTCGTCGACTATGGCCTATGGGAATCAGATAGACCACTAAGTCGTCCTCCTAGAGTGATCATTTGGAAGGGTACATTACATACTTGGGTGCTAATTTATTGTCCTTATTTTATTGCTTGAGGGACATCTATTTATATGTTTGTAGCCTCATAAATACCCAATCCTCCACTTCAATTTCCTTTCACTATGATGTTGATATGTTTGTTGTTTCATCCTATTTTGTGTTGTAACCAAGTTGTCCTTCGATAGTTTGAGAACCTCTTATTGGTGCTCTATGTGGTCCTCCACTACTTGAACCTTCACTTTCTTTCTCAAGGGTGATGTGATTGATGGAGGATGATATCCATAAAGTGCCATAAATGGGGAAATTTTTTATGAAGCATGGAGGGACATGTTGTACCACCATTCTGCCAAGGACAACCACTTGACCCTTTGTTTCTATTTATCAGATGCAAAGCAACGAATATACTCTTCTATAAATTTATTCACAATCTCAATTTTCCCATCGAATTGAGGATGGTGTTTGGTGTTTTTAGTCACTTGGGTGAGCAAAAACAACCTTTGATGTAGTAGAGGCTACTACACTATAGAAAAAGAATTGATTAGAGTTATTCCATAAAGAAATAACTTGCAGATAAGAAATCAAAGAGGGAAGAAAGTATACTTTATATTTCCAATGAATAAGGATATGGCCTTGGAGATACACCTTGGAAGATTGGATAGAGTAGGTGGAATCTCCTCTCCTCCTTGGGAGGGTTCTTTTATGTTTCTTTGGAATTATCCTCTCTCTATAACAAAGGAATGTGCATGAACTCTTCATGGGAAGAGGACAAACACTAGCTTGTGGCTATGTTTACACAAGATGATAACTTAAGAAGATAGCTCTCAAGAATCATCTAAACAACATAACCCGTATTTGTCTTCCTTCCTTTAAATGTTGCCCCATGGCTCTTATTTATTACAAAATTTCAACCTCCATTAAGGCTAGTCCCAAGTGTGAATGATGAACTTTGGATTGCGGTTCCCTATGTCTTGAAGAGACATAGAACACCAAAGTACCAACCTTCAATGGGTATGCGACTCAAGGATGTCTGGTACACTTGGTTTAGAGTACCCTTGATGGGAGTTTTTGCATTTATTGTGTCAAATGTTGTTGGATTTCACATTAGGCAGATTTGCATGGCTATCGAAGGATAATATGCGCAAGCCCCCACATATTGCACACACCCCAAATTGTAAATTCATGTGAATGCATTAAAACTCCACTTTATATAGTTTTTGGTGCTCTGCTAAGGTGGTGCATGATTTCCATGAAATAAATTTATGTGATGTCATATTAATGACTTTTCATTTGATCACATGCATAACTTTGTGAGCTATTTTTAGGTTATAACAATTTCCCCCTGATGTATTAGGTTAGGAGTAGACGTATAGCCAAAATACATCATTGTTTTCTATAGCTTATGTTTGTGAACTAATTCTTTGTGTGTGTGTGTGTGTGTTAGAGAGAGAGAGAGAGAGGACCCACCTGGAAAGAAAATCATCCCTTGAAATTTTATTGCTTTATATAAATGAGGTGGGCAAGTCCCATGCTCGTGCAATGATTAAAAAGAAATTTATAACAACATACAAAATATTGAAAGCTCTTGTCTGATCATAAGAAGTGTAAGAGCACTAATGATGTTGTAGTTGGATAATCGGTGAAGTAAAAATTTTCAGCGCCCTTGGGGGCTACCAGTAAAGTATTGTTCTAAAGAGAACATTCCTTGGGACTTGAAATGAACACCTATGATGATTGCTCATACTTTATGGCATTGATGGCATGCCAAGCCTATGGATCTTTGGCTAGAACTGGAAACTACAACTATCGCAAGGTAAGATCCATCCCAATGTGGATATGTTTTGATGTCGAACATTAGGGGGCAATGGAAGCAGAAAGCGATGATGACTCTCTCTCTCTCTCTCCCATCCAAGGTTCACCATTTATATGTTAATGGGAATCAAGATACCTCAACATTCCTAGAAAAGTGGGAGTTGGTGTCGATAGGAATGAAGAAGCGACTGGAAAGGATGAAGGGTCCCTTGAAATCAATGGAAGATCGACTAGATACCAATTTGTAATAGTGGTGGACTTATGATAATTGTGTACAAGGTAGGTAAGAATGAGACTCAAGAGTTCCCTTGGGAGGAGCACAATTTATGGTTGACAACGGAGACAGTCAAAAACTAATTGGACATAAAGTGATATGATGTCAAGGGGACAATCAGATATAGTGAATGTTTGTCAAATTGGGACTGAGGATTTAGTGAATGCAAATAAAAATAGGTGGTTGAGGGTGGTAACTTTAGGGATCACAATGAAGGGTGCTGAAATATGTGAGGTGTTGCAAACAATTATGATTATACAGACATAGGTGACTCAATGTGAATGCTCTAACCAAGGGTAACTAAACTTTCCACATAGTAAAATGATGCCATCGATTGCGATGGAATGAATATGATTGCTTCCCACAAAATATCGATTTTTTACAGTTACCAATGAATGAAAAAATAATTGGGTTGAATGTACACAGATGGAGATGGATGCCCCAATGATCAGACAACTCGGCCTTGGAAAGAGAAAAGAGTGAGAGTAAATGTGGGGAGGGGACCCTTGGGTTGGGTCTCCGTGGAGGTAGGTGAATGGTGAGTTGGAATACATATTATTAATTGATATTTTGAGGGATGAGAGGCCAATGCAAATGCAAGAGTGCATTTAGCATAACCAACCAAAAAAAATGTGAGCAACCGAGAGTCCACGAGTATGGGCTAGCATAATGTTGAGAAGGAAGTATGAGGTTCATTCTCAAGGATGCAGATGATTTAGATTCATGTATAATGGTATAAACCAACATGGATTTCGATTTGTAAGGGGAGATAAAAACCAAGGCAACCCATGGGGATGGAGAGCTACCGGTTAGTAGCAATGGAGTACATGTGGAACTCGATGAAGTTGTTCTGTAACCAAGAAAATAAATCCTAGAGGCATATGTGATGGGGAAAACACTAGTTAATTCAATGAGCTTAGAGGGAGTGTTGTAGCATGCTAGTTTGAAGAAGTATATACTTGAAGGGGTGGGGTGATGTAACACCCATGTTTCCCCCAACTTGTAATTAATCATTAATTAGGGTTACCATGTTGTGGCATGGGAACAATGTAAATTTATTATTATTTGAGTTGCCAATAACTGACTATGGGGGTGAAGCCTTGAAAGTACTGGCCATGATATCACCAGAGGAAAGAATGTGAAAACTATAAGAGGGGGTTCATTATATCAAATAACCCTAAATTTCCCTTTGATGAGGATAATAAACCTCCATCGGATCCCAAGGAGAGAAATCAGTTAATGAAGAAAGGACCAGTGGTTGAATTATCAACTACTCCCATGAATGGAAGCATGGTCTAGTTGCAAAATGTCAGCCCGAAGTACCACTGGGTATGGCAGACCAAGCTAACCTGAGTTCCCTTCTGACAGAAGGAACAAAATGGGTCGAGAACCATCCTGGGAAAATATATACATAAAATAGAGACAAGGAAATAGATAGATAGAGACAGAGAGGAGAACACACAGAGCTCTCCAACAGATGATGAGGAGAAGGCCGCAAGCTTGATGCTGAGTGAGCATTTGATAAACCTCGCCAAGGCCATGACAGAGAAATAAATCTTTGAAAGTTTGCAGAGAATAGAACCCGAGCAGAAGTGAAACAGAGAAATAATCCTTGAGAAACTGTGAGAGTTGTCTGGTGATATCATGGCTTGGCACAGGGGTGGCCAGAGTGACAAGAATGAATGCTTATGAGCCTATGGTTGGGTGGAAGGATGAACACCCACAGTCATTTAGTTGGATACCACATGTAACATATAAGTAATCACATATCTTGTGTATTTAAGTGGTACTGTGAATTAAAGTTGGATATCCTATGAATGTTGCAGGAATGGATATGTTTTCTTAATGATTTATACTATATCCCTTTTTGTGTCTTCTTGATTGTGTAATTAGGCAAGTAAGAAATTATATGGATTTGACATGATTTTTACTCGTAAATACTTGCGCCCTGTAGTGGCTTAAGATAGAGCCACGAATTGTGACTTCGTCGACCTTGGGCATAGGTTCACGTATGCATGTCGACACTCCTAGTTGTTTTGAGTCCCTTGGAGGAAGGATACTGTTAAATCTCAGGAGAGATAGTGCACGTATGCACAGGCTCTCCGCGAGGCAGGCAAAGACCGAGAGCCATTTAAGTTCTAGAGTTGAGGAATGAGCGTAAGGGGTGCACAGAAGAATTCTTCCAAGCATTAAGTTCAAGAGAAAGAGCGCAAAGCTCTTAAGCCTTTCAGAGCTAACAAAGCTCAGGAAGAATAACTAGATTAAAGTATTGAAAGGGAATAGCCAAGGTCCGTTGTGACCGTTGGATACGGGAAGGAGCGCGAGAGTTAACCCCTTGAGTCCCTCGGATTTCGTGAGTTCGACGAATTGAACAAGTTCGTCGTAAGGGAGGTAAAATCCTCGAAGTCCTGAAGTTAATCTGTGCCTTAGATCTGAGGATGCTCGGGAGCCATCCCGATCGTCAGATCTATGAGGTAGTTAGCCCGACGCTGACCAACTACGAGAGATTTCAGTCGAGGAGTGAGTCAACCTCCCGAAGTCCCAAAGTGTCGAAGTCCATCCTAGCCATTGGCGCCAGGAGACACGTGGCACTAGATCCTTTGCTTCAGAGGTTTAGTGCTCCAGAGAAAAATGGATTGTGTGAAGTGGGAACTCCCGAAGGCCAGAGTTCACCTGAGCCGTCGATCTCCGAGGACAGGTGTCAATATCTGCCACTTTGGAGAAAGTCACTCCATAGGAAAGCTTATGGAAAGAGGCGAGAACTCCCGAAGGCTAAAGTGCCGGAGTTCATCCTGACCGTTGATAGTAGGGGATGCGTGTCCGGAGAGCTGACACTCAGGAGGATTGCACTCCGGAGGTTTGCGTTGGTGAGTACTTCGAAAATTCTGAAGCGCAAAGCCCCGAAGTGATCTGTAGCCGTTGATTTGTGGGAGACATGCATCGATAGATCATTAACTCCGGGTGAAATCCTTTCGAGAGAAAGTGAATGTGGAAAGGTAGAAACTCCCGAACATTGAAATCCTGAAGTAAACCATGACCGTTGATCAGGATGCATGTAAAAAATGCTTGTCTATGTTCCTTAAAAAATGCTTAGTAACGAGCCGAAGCTAATTCAAGGTTGAGGCCATCACAGATAATGATGGATATGCAATGAGGAAGTTGTGTGTTGAAGGAGTCCCCTATGAAGAAATTGTGTAAGGGCTCTGCCAGGAGAACAAAGTCACAACCCTAATGATTGTTGAAGGTTGGGCAATGGGCTGCAAAGCCTACCTATATAAGAATCTTGGATTACATTTTTAAAACAAAATGTGTAGGTGGAAGACGAACAACTGAACGTTAACCACTCTGAGAACCAAATGATAACGTGCAGGATGCACAGGTTCATGACCCACTATGAACACAAATATTTCTATTAAAACATGTTGTTGTATCCAAGTAGGTTAGAGTGAGGCCTAACCAAGGATGCTCAAGGAAAAGAGCAGGGAGATCCCAACCTGGAATAAATTGCAAAAAGCCAAGAAGAGGAAAAAGGAGGAACACTTGTCCACCCTAACAACTCTGAATGGCTTACAACATTGTAGGTCTTAGATGAGCAGCTGTGAGAACAAGTACAATTGGGAAAGAGAAGGGATAAATAAGTATGTTTGATTGAATAGGCTTGGTTGAAGCCACACCAAGCAAAGGAAGTAAGGCCTTAGAAATAACTCAGCTAGGTTGAAATCCCCGGGCTGTGTGGAAGGAGTGGGAAAAAGGGGAGAGCCCCTAACTCCTTTCTTGCTATGTGTTATGTTTCCTCTGGAATGAAAAAGATGATTTACTAATAAAAGTAAATGTTTGGACACCATAGTGATGATGATTGTATTACTGCAGAAATAGTTGAGAACTGTCTGTATTACATTCATGAAAACCTTTGAGGCTAATGTGATGAAGTGCATAAAGATACGCTAGGACATTTTGAAGATGTTTCATGGAATTGAATGTTATGCATGGAATTTTGGAAGGCAGATGTATTACCCAAGTAGAGTATGATTCAGGAAAAAAAACCCTGATCAAATCAGGTTAATCGAGAGCTTGACATAGGAGATGAACGCGAGCCGTTCATTGGAAGGAAACCGATCTCATTCATCAAATTGACTTCAAGACCCACTGGAGTTAATAGATCAAACGCTAGTCGTTCGATAAGATCGACGACCTGTATTCATTGCGGAGATTGAATGGGCACGCGGGTTAATGATGGAGCGTGTGCCCATAATCTAATTTCAATATAGTTTTGTTTTGAGTTTGAGGTTCGATCGTAGATCGGACGATCCATATTCATTGCGGGGCGCGAAATCAGAATTAACGGGCGCGCTAGTTCACGGCCCGCAATCAACCTACACTGTTGATATTGTCGAGGTGGATGGTCAACGACCATGATTAAAAGAGTTGAGCAAGCACTTTTTAGATTTTAGAGATTGAAATATCCGATAAAGAGCGAGCACGTTGGGGATTCCTCAATCACTGTGAATCGTTGATCTATGAACGATCGGTGGGTGGACCTGCAAGGAACCCATACGTTAACGCCCCATAAACTTGTACTGTGATTAGGTTCGGTGGATAGATTTGACAAATCAAGTTCTCCATCTAAATTCTCGGCCAAATATTTCTATGTTGGCAATATTATTTGGAAATCGTGTGGTTAAAATCGATCGAGGGCTATGATCGATGACCCGCGATCATTGCGGAGATTGCATATGCACACAGGTTAACGTAGAGACCTGTACCTGTAATCTAAATTAAATATAACATTGTTTTGAGTTTGGGATCTGATCATAGATCGGACGAACCGTATTCGTTGCGGAGGTTGGAAGGAGAATTAAACCGCGAGCTAGTTGAGGCTCCGCAATCCCTTGCCGATGTTGGATCCGGGGAAAGACGGATCTTCACCATCGAATTGCAGACAAGGAGTTTAGCCAAGATCATAACACCCGAACACGGGAGATGAAAGGATAGCGCCTGAAAAGAATAGAGCTAAGGTCACAGCTCTCGATCACATGAAGAGAAAACAAAGTTCATCCTGGCCAGTCAAGGAAGGTAGAGTTTAGCACTCTACGTTAGACTGTGGTCGCGGGGACTAGTTCTATGGGAATAAAGGTGCCCATAGTTAGCACATTGCACGAAATGCATCGAGGAAATGCATCTTTACATAAAGGACAGACAATGGATTTCCCATTGAGGAAGGAGGACCTTCCAACATTTCTACTTACATTGTATAGGTGTTAGAGAAAACCAAAATTTGGGTGGCCATGAGTGTTGACACCCTGGTTATTAATGAAGGAGGAATGCTTAAAGGCATTCATGTGAAACTTGTAGTGTCATATGTACTGATTTGGGATCATGATCATCCTGTAGCCATAAGCATAGTCCTGCTGCAACAATGAATGAGAATAAATAAACCATATGGTGAAAAGCTTGGCTAAACTCCAACACACCATGGCAAAGTACTTGTCGTAAAGTATGTGAAACTTAAAATCAATGCAAGGGTGCATTGGGTATGAATGTGGCCACGAATGTTGGCGCATTCATTAAAATCAATTGATATCTGAATTACATTTTGAAAAATTTGGTAGGATGAAATTATGCATAGGTAAGGGATGATGTATAATTTTTGCTTGGTATCCTTGAATAAATGAAAATGACTTGGACTGTTAGTATGCCTGATTTTGAAAATATAATGTGCATGGAAACTAACAATTTGTTTGGCTGAGGAATGTTGAAACTACAGGAGGAAATGAGTCTTGGATATGGCAGTATTGTAAGCTCATAAGGAAGACCAATTGCCTACTGAGCCAAACTGCAAGGAATGGTATTTCCTTTTTGAGAAAGTGAATTTGATTGTTAGTATGCACAATTCTGAAATTGTTTGTGATGACGTTATAAAGATGCAATAAAAATGTATGAGCATGAGAAACTAACAATTTGTTTGGCTGATTGAAGTTGAAGTGCAGGAAGCAAGGGAGTCTTGAATATGGCAGCATTGTAATCCATAAGGAAGACCAATTGCCTGCTGAGTCAAACCGCTATGGGAAGGAAAGTCCCATAATTATGAATCTGGTTCCTGTGCGAAACAAATACGAGAACAGAATGTGGAATTTAGAAATCTGCGGATGACAGATTTACAAGAAATTTTTTGAATTTAAAATTTATGATGTCTCATGAATTTCTGTATACCTGTGATACATGTGAAAGGGAAAGATCCGCGAAGAGTGTAGAGACGAGAAACTGAGCTCTCAGGTTCGAGGGAGAACTGTGAGAAAGAGTATAATCCGATCGCATGAAATAGAGATTGACTCGGGAGAAGGAGAGTAACCTTCATCCCCATCTATGATTGAGTCGGGAGAAGGAGAGTAACCTTCATCCCTAAATATTTTTGTGCCAGGAGAAGGAGAGTAACCTTCGTCCCTAACTTTAGCTGATCCGGAAGGATGTCAAGCTGTAAAAGCATGAAAAATGGCTATTGCTGAGCCATGAGAACCCCGTGGTAAGCTATGATCGCCTAGAACATATTGTGTTGAGGTAACACAAGCCGAAGGGACGCCTCGATAGAGCAAGTCTGAGGGATGCCTCGACTGTAAGACTCGATAGAGTATCTAGAATTCTTTCTGTGCGAGAAAACCTTGGCAAGGCAAGATGGATCACCCGAGGGACTGTATAGCAGAGAAGGGGATGCTTGAGCCTGGGCTTGGAGGGTGAGTGACTGCAAGGAAGAGGAGACCTTAATAGTTCTTGTAAACTATTGATTGGGATCATGCACACGATGGGTATCTCTTCCTGTGCGAGAAAACCTTGGCAAGGCAAGATGGATCACCCGAGGGACTGTATAGCAGAGAAGGGGATACCTGAGCCTGGGCCTGGAGGGTGAGTGATCGCAAGGAAGATGAAAGCTTGATAGTTCTTGTAAACTATTGATGGGGATCATGCACCCAATGGGCATGTCAAGGAAAAACAGTGAGCCTGGATAACAAGACAACCCCGTGGATACAAATCCACAAACTGCACAGATAATTATTATGCTAGATTATGAAATTTTCCTAGAAATTTTATGCAACAGTAAAATGTTTTCGCATGAGACTATGATTAATGTGCTTGTTGTCCAAGAATTATTGAAAGTAGGTGACAAATATTAAGGGTCTGAAAAAGGACCCGACCGAGAAAGAAGGTCAATACTTTTGAAGTGGCTGAATGAGAAAATCATGACAGGTGTTACCGAGAAAGAACACCGAGGACGGTGTTTCCTTTTAAGGGGGAGGGGATTGTAACACCCCTGTTTCCCCCAACTTGTAATTAATCATTAATTAGGGTTACCATGTTGTGGCATGGGAACAATGTAAATATATTATTGTTTGAGTTGCCAATAACTGACTATGGGGTTGAAGCCTTGAAAGTACTGGCCATGATATCACCAGAGGAAAGAATGTGAAAAATATAAGAGGGGGTTCATTATATCAAATAACCCTAAATTTCCCTTTGATGAGGATTATAAACCTCCTTCGGATCCCAAGGAGAGAAACCAGTTAATGAAGAAAGAACCAATGGTTCAATTATCAACCACACCCATGAATGGAAGCATGGTCTAGCTGCAGAATGTCAGCCCGAAGTACCACTGGGTATGGCAGACCAAGTTGACCCGAGTTCCCTTCTGACAGAAGGAACATGATGGGTCGAGAACCATCCTGGGAAAAGATATACAGAAAATAGAGACAAGGAAATAAATAGATAGAGACAGAGAGGAGAACGCGTGGAGCTCTCCAGCAGATGATAAACAGAAGACCGCGAGCTTGATGTTGAGTGAGCATCTGATAAACCTCACCAAGGCCATGACAAAGAAAGAAATCTCTGAAAGTTTGCAGAGAACAGAACCCAAGCAGAAGCTGAAACAGAGAAAGAATCCTTGAGAAACTGCGAGAGTTCCCTGGTGATATCATGGCTTGGCACGGGGGTGGCCAGAGTGCTAAGAATGAATGCCTCTGAGAATATGGTTGGGTGGAAGGACGAACACCCACAATCAGTTAGTTGGCTACCACCTTTAATAGATAAGTAATTGCATATCTTGTGTATTTAAGTGGTACTGTGAATTAAAGTTGGATATCCTATGAATGTTGCAGGGATGGATATGTTTTCTTAATGATTTATACTGTATCCCTTTTTGTGTCTGCTTGATTGTGTAATTAGGAAAGTAAGAAATTATATGGATTTGACATGATTTGTACTCGTAAATGCTTGCGCCCCGTGGTGGCTTAAGATAGAGCCACGAACTGTGAGTTCGTCGGCCTTGGGCATAGTTTCACGTATGCATGTCGATACTCCTAGTCGTTCTGATTCCCTTGGAGGAATGAGTCTGTTAAAGCTCAGGAGAGATAGTGCACATATGCACAGGCTCTCTGCGAGGCAGGCAGAGACCGAGAACCACTTAAGTTATAGAGTTGAGGAATGAGTGTAAGGGGTGCGTGGAAGAATTCTTCCAAGCGTTAAGTTCAAGAGAAAGAACGGAAAGCTCTTAAGCCTTTCAGAGCTAACAAAGCTTAGGAATAATAGTGAGATTGATGTATCAAAAGGGAAGGTTCCTTTGTTTGGAAGACAAACAAACGATATCTATTCGGGAAGAGCCAAGGTCCGTTGTGATCGTTGGATATGGGAAGGAGCGCGAGAGTTAACCCCTTGAGTCCTTCAGACTTCGCGAGTTCGACGAATTGAACAAGTTCTTCGTAAGGGAGGTAAAATCCCCGAAGTCCTGAAGTCCCAAAGTTAATCTGGGCTTTAGATCTGAGGATGCTCGGGAGCCATCTTGATCGTCAGATCTATGAGGTAGTCAGCCCAACACTGACCAACTTCGAGAAATTTCAATCGAGGAGTGAGTCAACCTCCCGAAGTCCCAAAGTGCTGAAGTCCATCCTATCAGTTGGCGCTAGGAGACACGTGACACCAGATCCTTCGCTTCAGAGGTTTAGTGCTCCAGAGGAAAATGGATTGTGTGAAGTGAGAACTCCGGAAGGCTCGGAGGCCGGAGTTCACTTGAGCCGTTGATCTCTGAGGACAGGTGTAAGAATATCTGCCACTTCAGAGAAAAGTCACTACGTAGGAAAACTTGTGGCAAGAGGCGAGAACTCCCGAAGGCCGAAGTGCCGTAGTTCATCCCGACCGTTGATAGTAGGGGATGTGTGTCCAGAGATCTGACACTTTAGGAGGATTGCACTTTGGAGGTTTGTGTTGGTGAGTAATTTGAAACTCCTGAAGCGCGAAGCCCCGAAGTGATCTGTAGCCGTCGATTCATGGGAGACATGCGTTGATAGATCATTAACTCTGGGTGAAAGCCTTTCGGGAGAAAGTGAATGTGGAAAGGTAGAAACTCTCGAACACCAAAATCCCGAAGTAAACCATGATCGTTGATCGGGAAGGACGCGTGGCACACAATCTTTGACTCCGGAAGTTTGTACTCCGGGAGGACGGATTGTTGGAGCGTTTGGATCACCCGAATGTCGAAGTACCGAATTGAACCTGGACCATCAGATCCAGAAGGATGCGTGGCGGAAATTTGTTGTATTCGGGTGAAATGACTCCGGAGAGGAATGAGTGCGTAGGAGTTGAAACTCCTGAAGCCCGAAGAGTCGTAGAGAACCTGGATCGTCATATCCAGGGGGATGCGTGGCAAAAATTTGTTGTATCCGGGTGAAAGCACTCCAGGAGGAACGAGTGCGTAGGAGTTTGAAACTCGTGAAGCCCGAATAACTGAAGTAGCTGGGGGCCATCGATCTGTGGGAGGACACGCGTCAATAGATCGTGGACTCCGAGTGAAACGCTCCGGGAGCAAGTGAGCGTGGAGAAGTTGAGTGTTGAGATTCCCGAAGGCCGGAGTCCCAAAGTGGATCACAATCGTTGATTGCGAAGGGACACATGGCGCTCGATATGTAACTCTGGGTACATCGTACTTGAGAGGAAAAAGGCGTAGGAATGTTTGAAACTTCTGAATGCCGAAGTCCCGAAGTGAATCAGGACCGTCAGAATCCCTAAGGACACGCGGCGTCAGATTGTGAACTTTGGAGAATTTCCATTTCGGGGGAATTCGTGGGGTGGTTGTCTTAGTGCCTGTTGTTTTGGCATCTGGTCACAACTCACGATCATATGCAAGTATAAGGGGAATGGAAGAACCTGAAGGACTTAGAAGAGGATATTTTCCAGTTCTGAGCTTAGTTCGAAGCCTGGATGTCGCGACTGGAAAGCCCTGGAAGAGAAGAATGAAATAGAGACCCCTTAATGAGGGTTTTGTTCTCTCAAGGAGAACGGGATTTTTATGCCCCGTCGTGGGTGTGTTATAGGTGAATGGACCTTACATGTGTATGCAAGAGACAAAGAGGACCTCCTGACAAGTACCTACACATATGAAACTGAATACTCAAAGTGAAAGTACCGATAGAAAGAAATTTGATGAGGCAAACTGAATCAACAAATAGAGATAGTGAGTTGGTATACCTGTTAAGTGAGTGCCAAGATGAAGGGTCCCGAGGGAACTTTTGGGGGAACTAAACAAAGCATGCCACATTAAAGGGGATGGTATGGAAATCCCAATGGTGTAAATGGGTTTGAAAACGAAGCTTTTGAGCTCCCATACGAGCACGTGAAACATTCTAATGGGGTCCTAGAAGACATTGGTGGGGCCTTCCACGTCATTTCATTTGTACTTGCGGTGATGTGGATGTGAGTGTGTGGAGCCCACAACATCCTTGAGCAAGATGTGCACACATTGGTGAGTGGATTTTCACGTAGTGAGAACCAAGTAAGGGGGCCTGACCCAACCGTTCATTTTACACATTTATTTCCTAGATTAGGGGGGAATTTGGGGACTCTATGGCCCCTTTTTTGGAGGGCAAGGCCCATATTGTTCGCGTTGGTGATCTGAAAATGGATGTCCAAATTTGCACATCTGTTTTCCAGTCTCCTGCACACATTTGTGCGACTATATGATTGACAGTTGCACAACTTATTGTGTGACTATGCACTAAAAAATCATGAGAATTATCTGTGTGACTATTATCCAAATAGTTTTGCTTTTGATGTGACTAGTTAGATAACAATTGCGCAATACTAGTTGCACGATTGTTCTTGGTACAGTCGCACAAATTATGCGATTGAATTTAAATCATGGGATGTTATGAGATGATCTTAATTCGAAATGTGTTTGTTGTGGTGTGGTTGCAGGTGATATTTGAGAGCCATGAATATGCATTGGCAAGAGTGGGATTGTGAGGGTCTACGGATCGAGGTTAGAGCAGACCCTGCAACCCGTTGTATGTTGGCTAGCTTTGGATTACTCAAGTATTATGAGTGTCTAGCTTTTGGCCCTAAAGAAGGGCTACTTAAATAGATTGTATGGATGTGGTGTTCGGAGGAGGATTGGTTTATGGTCGAAGGGCACCCAGTGACCTTGAGGGCACTAACATTAATATAATTTTTGATGGGATTTCCGATTTGGGGTGAGATGGACGAGTTGCGACCTTGATTGGATGATGGGAGGTCGATTGAGCAATTGGTGGAGAAACATTGTATGGGTATCAAGGGGTTTATGTACCAATGATACACGATTGGACTTGAGTGGTGGTCACAATGATAGTTCATATCTATGGATCATTAGGGGCACACCATATTATAGGTGGATAGATGATGATTGTGGAGCATGTGCTTCATGGGAGTTTATTTGGGTGGGAATTTCTTATGAGAGAGGAAATCATGTTGTAGTTGACCCAATGTTATGCTCGTGGCGGAGGGGATTTCACATTTGGCTAAGTGATTTTCTATTTGTTTTATGCGAGAGTGATCTTGTCATGGTAGTGGTGATATTTTTGAACCAGTGGTGTACGAGAGCCCTGTATGCATCGGCGGGGAGAGGTGTTGCGGCTTGTGAGTGCGAGAGCAATATTGACTCCTATATTTCTAGAGCAGTAGTGGAGACGATCGTAGGTGGTGTTGTGTTACCCCTATGCTGAGATGGACTTCTATGGTGACCCTGACATGGTTCTACCTCTGGGAGAACAATGGAGTCTCCTAGGTGAGTTTTGTGATGTTTTGGCATTTCCTATTTTTGATATTGTATTTTGGTTTTATATTTGCACAAGTTACTAATGGGTCCTGTTATAACGCAAGTTATAGGTTGGGAAAAACCCGACCCAACCACAAATTAAGTGCTACAAATTGAGAATCCTACACCCAGTGTCACCTCGATGTAGGTCCCGCACTTCAAGGGTGACTAGGTCACTCTAGGGAGGCGATCCCGGTGACCCTAGGGGGATTGGGATGGAGATGGAGGAAAATGGAAGTGAATCCCCTAGAGGTCAATTCTAAGTGGAATAAAAGGTAGGGAGAGATGTCTTGCAAGTCAAGTAATTGTTTCCCCACAAGTATAATACTTCTTCGGATGATTGTACCTGCCCGAGACATAAGAAAAGACACTTTGCAATGATATATGTTAGTTGGATCAACACGTTAAGCTTGTTGTCCCTAATTTGCAGCAATAGATAACAATGTATATCAACAAGTAAATGGTATTATAAGTTGCTCAATAAATTCTAGAGATCAAGTAGAAAGCACAAGAGAAAGACTAGTGAATGACTAGCTAAACTCAATATGAGAAACCAATATTCTAGCATAAAAATATAAGGCTGTTGTAAACACTTGTCTGTAGCAAATTACATCAGACTTATGGATGTAACATTCAATGTATTACAACAAGAAAATTGGCCACTAAAATCTCCTGAAACTTTGCTAAAAAGTGCGCTAGACCAAGGGGAGTAAGTGTGCAAACTTTGAACAAAATCCAATGGTTGATAAGAGAGCTATTCAAGAAAATGTGTTAGGGTTTTTGCATCCCTAATGGCTAAAGATGCAATTTTGTAACAACAACAAGAAGTAGCCCCTTGATGGGGATGACCTAATGGATGTGAGGTTCCCAAGGCACAAGGAGTACAATCCACTTTGCAAGAAGAAAAAATGACCGAAATTCACGTTTCCCAATGCAATATTTTATTTCTCCAATGCAATAATAAATGACTAGTGCCTTTACTATTGAGTTAATGGGGTCATGAAAAAAAAGAGCTAGAGAAGCTACCTCCTTCGGGGTGTAAGCCCTTTTACTTCCCAAGGCAAGTTTCTCTAGCTAGGGTTTAAGCTAAGAGGGTGTATGCCCTTATACTTCTCTTAGCAAACCCTAGTGTAATCAATGAGATGAAGCATAAAGTGGTGAATACTATGGTGGGGGTGTATGCCCTTATAATTCCCACCTAGTTCCTAACAAAATAAACTCGACTTGAAACAAATGATAGCAAGAGAATAAAAACCATACGAATTCCAGAAAAAATGCCAAGACAATCCACCACAATAGCAAGAGATAAGCTTTCCAATGCTAGCGCATCACTCCCATCAATCATAACATCAAGAGATAACCATAACAAGTGCTAAAGAGAAAAAAGAGCCAAGGATAACCAAAAATTTCAGACCAAATCCTCTCACAAGAGGGAGAGTTATGATTCAAAATGATATCTTATGATCTCTATTTATACAAAATGTAGATAACATAGTTTGTCCACAAATTAAGGAGTAAACCACAAGATTAGGGCTCAACAATCCTAATCTTGCCCCCTTAACAAAGTAATATTAAACAATTCACTTAAAACTTTACTTTTTGCACAAATAAAACCCTAGTTTAGGAGGACATCACCCCTTTAAGGGACATTTTGCCACTTTGAGGAAGTCGTTGGTGTTGGAGAAGCATGGGTAGGCCTCTAAAGGCCACATGTCAAGCATCTATGCACTTTCATCATGCTGAAGACCTTCCTCCTCCTCAAACGTCCATGTGTCAAAAGAGTGGCACCTCACCACCATGCCCTAGCCCCAAAAGCATGATGTCAAGCTCAAAAGTAGAACGTTTTGCCCCTCCTAGGAAAATCGCTTGGAAAGTGAGGGCTGGGCTAGGTTGTCCAAGTCATCATCAAGGTCGTCCAAGTCTGATCTCTCTCATCCGATATGCAAGACCCTGACATCCAATCTGTGGGTTTGTAGCCCCATGGAAGCCCAAGCTAGTCTTGTTCTCCCAAAACTATCCACCAACTAGGTCCTACAAAGACAAATGAGCACGCCCTCCAAGGATCTCAAGTCATAACATCATGATAAGTGAATTCAATCAATAAATAATCCATCTAAACATGTGCTTCAAAGATCACTATATCAAACCATTAACAACTCAAAGACACTATGCGACTTATCAAGCTTAAATATGGGAGGGTTGACGAGGTGTCCTATTGGGTAGATCTTGCCCTAGGTCAAGGAGAATTTCCAAGAAATCCCTCTCTAAGACATGTAAGGTGGATGAAGTGGTTGGGTTCAAGACTCAATGGGCATAGGGCTCATGACATACAAGGGGTCATAGTGTCTTGTTCATGGGTGCCTTTGTAGAGGGTGTGTGGTACCTTCGTCCGCAATGCAGTTTTCCCAAGCCCATCAATTGCCTTTTATCTTTATTTCTTTATATTTTCTTTCATAATAGCATAATGACAGATTGAAGGTCACTACCCTGGTGTGGTGACCAAGTAATGACAATGTCACCCACAAACACCTAATGACAATGAGAAGGTTGGCTCGTGATGAGACCCCCTTTCTCTCAACCATGCAACTTAATACTTGAAGTAGCTAGATGCCTCCTCTTTCTTTAGTTGTATGACTTTTAATAAAATTCTTATAATATAAGTTTCCACATTTATTCATAGAGTTTTCTTCATTGTTTGGTTGTTTCCATGCACTTCTCCAACAATAGATCTGGCAAGATCTCCACACTTGCCCGTTCTTAATAGTAATAAATCTTTTAAAACTTGATATACAATAGGAAAGGGGAGCCACTATTTACAGGATGCACAGAGGCGCATCTGTTTCAAAGTCCGCGGGAGGCGCACCTGTTATAATATACCAATTAAGTTGGAGACTTTGGAGCTGTAGTAGTGCAGGGCTATGCGAGGTTTGAATGTTATGATGATGGAGATCGCTGAATGAGAGATCGACTTCATAGAGTGGCGCATAACACGAAGTTAATGGATTTTGGGAGGGCGGCCGCCAAAAGAGGGAGATCTAGCAGAAATCCCTAAGCCAACTAATCTTCTCTGAGAGATAGAGGCTGGGTGGGAGCGCTAAAGCTAGAAATGAAGGAAGAGTTTTGGAGATGAAGGGTGATTGACGGACTCATCCATTCCCAGTTTCAGAAGTATTTACCCGCAGGTAGAAATGCTTACGCTTCCGTTCATAGTTTTAGAAGCATCTGAATAAGGAGTTGTTTCCTAAACTTCCCCATCTGAATAGGGCATGCAAGACCTACTGATGCAAATAGATTTTCTCGCCCTTTCTTCTTCCCGGAACAAAGACAAACTCATAGGCGAACACGAACAAAACAAAATTGAAAACCAGTCCTCGGTTCGTTATAAGAAGCAACACTCTATAAGCCGGATTGGACCTGGCTTGACCTCCTGGTATTGAGATTGTTATATGACTCCTAGTTATGGTTATGTAGTGGACTTGGGATCGAGAATTATTGGAGCACTGGCAGCGGATTTTCGATGGGGAACATGAAACCTATGGTTTCCACAGAGATTAAGGTTTTCATTTGAAGGACTGTAGCCAGGCCCGAGGTCTTTAAACCCTCCAGGATTCATGGAGGTCGACGACGACCCCTTCGGAGATCAGCAGATTTGGTTTGATTTAGCGGACATCCAAACCACCCTGGTCATCCACTCATCACCTCATGCTACGTCAAACCCTAAAGCAGAAGGAAATGATGGACAAGACTTTTATGAAGTGCCGATGGGGTTTCACTCAAGCCATCTGTCAGATGACATGGCCTCACGTACTCCAGAAGAGGCGGAAATAACCAAATCTACTGAATCCGGTATTCAAAACGCACACGGGGAAACCACAGGAAAGTATGCCCGTGGAGATCTGTCAAGCAAGGAAGATCAACATGTGCATGTGGATCAGGCGAGGGAATTAAACCCACCTCGAAGGATTCCAACCCCACGTACCCTTTAATGATGCAATTACCCTCGACATAATGGCATGAGCACTTGGCTCTGGTTTCATTAACAGAAGCACTGATGGCTACCAGGGTTCTAGATTTATCACATGAATTTAACCAGGGTTCTGGATTTAGCGACATGAATTTAACCGATGAGCTAATGAGCGGATTTTCTTCCTCCAAACCCAGAACCCTTGCCAAAGGAAGATTGGGACCAGGAGGACCAAGGAAGACCCACAACTAGAGGAAATGCATAAAACGAAAGTCTGAAGCCATTAATGTGCTGCTAGGAGACTGTGGAACTTAATGAAATCATGGAATTTGAGAAGTCTTTGCTCAATGGTAGATCCCCGAGAAGGCATATGGGAGTTGCATCTCTCAAAACTTGGATTAGATCCTTGCTCTGGTATATTCCAAGAATTATGGTGTTAGTAAAGGGATGGCTAGCCTAGTCCTTTCAGGGTACTGAAGATGCAGACAGGATACTGTAAAATTGTTGGAAATAGGATTCTCATGCCTTGTACCTTAAAAATGGCATATGGACTTTGGCATGCGCTCAGCCCAATTAGACTTCACCCCAGTTTGGATTCATCTGCCATGTCTCCCTCTTATTCTTTGGTCTGAGGATGTTTTCAAGGTGATTGGTAATTCACTCGGTCTTTACATTGATGCAAACAACTCATTCCAAGATACAGGCTACATCGGGGTGGCTAGAATTCTAGTGGGTCTCGATCTATCCAAGGGACTGATAAACTCCATAAACATCCATAAAGGTCCTACCTTCTTCCATCAATCACTCAATTATGAAGGCATTCCCTTCAAATACGGGAGATGCTATGAGTATGGACACCTTATAAAAGATTGTGCACTTTGCTTCACTAAGAAGGTATGGGTTTGGAA
>ML808098.1:119955-133039 GCA_009831015.1 Picea engelmannii | reverse complement strand
AGGGTGGGCTAGGACATCTTGAAGAGTAAAACCCTAAGTTTGGTCAATAGGGAAGAAAATATTACCTCTCCATAGCTAAGAAGCAAGCCAACTCTGAAATAAAAAGTGGTAGACAACAATCTCTAATCGAGGCCCTTAGAGCCACTACCCCCGAGGTAGTTTCAAAATGATTTTTCCAACTATAAATCGTAGGGGGCTAGCCAATCCCTCCAAGAAATTGGCCTTAAAAAGGTTGATTGAGAATCACAATCCCTCTGTCATCTACATGCAAGAATTGATGACTCTGGGGGGAAAAGTTGTACAAGACCTTTCCAAGTTATTAAAGAATTAGGATACCGGTCATGTTGATGCAATGGGATGTTCTGGAGGCCTAGTCACAGGGTGAAAGGTTGGTTTCTTCTCTTTATCTAATTCATGGGCTTTTGCTTCAGGGTTGGGGGTCTCCCTTTTCTCTCTGGAAATAGGAAAAGAGTTGACTTGCCTGAACCTATATGGACCCTATTGACCCTACTTTAATAGAAGAGAATTTTGGGAACACTTCTTTATTAGTCTGTGGATCCAGAAAGGGTTAGTGATTTTGGGAGGAGACCTAAATTTTTCTCTTCATGCATCTGAGATTTGGGGGCCTACAGCCCAAGTGGATTCTCTCTTGGACTTTCTCACTAGAAACTTGCAACAAGTTGGGATCCTAGATATTGAACCATCCAAGCTCACTGAGCCAACTTGGACAAATCGCAGAATTGGAGTAGCTCGAATTGCCAACTGCCTTGATCAATTTTTTTTTTTATCCCGGAGGATTTCTTGGAGGAGACCTTGAGACTACGTTAATGGGATTCAGTTGGAGGGGACTCTGATCACAACCCAATACTCTTGGATTGTTCATTGCATAGGGGAAACCACCATGCCCTCTAACGCTGAATATTGAATGGTTAAAAGAAGAAGACTTCATACAAATCTTAAAGAATGATTGTGTACCCTTCAATAATTCCCTCAATGAATCAACGACCATTCAATTTCACCAAAACCTTAAAAAGGCTAAGCAACTAGCAATTCAATGGTCAAAAGAAAAACTTGCTCCAGGTGGATATTGGTGGCCACCCACCTATTCCAACTGTCTCACATACCGTTTTCATCTTGGCAGTTTTTTTCTAGCTTTTCAGGTCCTAAACTTACGAGGTCGTTTTGAGGCCATAAACAACGTTTTTGGGGCTTGCCACAATCACATTGTAGATAAAGTCAAAGTGTGATGACAACATGTGTAGTACTCGAATAGACCTTTCCAACGAGCTATTGTGCGCCTAAAACGAAGATCGTATGCAAAAGTTACGACCTCAGGAAGTTAATGTACCAACTTACCCCATTGGGACCCACATGACTTTTGGTGCTTTAACTCCTAGGGTTAGGTTTTTGGATGTCTAGGGTTTTCTGATTACATTTGGATGCTAAAAATTCCTGGAGGCCTCATTGTAATTTGCTCAGACGAATGTGCATAGCCGCCACATCTCTTCTCAGAGGTTAGCTACCACCATTCGAGCAAGATTGTTTTCATTCTGCATTTTACAGTTTCAACAGATTTCTTTATCGAATAGAAGTCACATTTCACTATATCTCTGTTATTGTTCACGTATCTCCGTGTTAACTTTATATATTTGTGTTTCATTTCGTTCCGCTCATAAATCCCGATCAACGGTATCAGAGCAGTCTGCTCTTCATTTGTTTCTCTGTGCATGTCCCCAACGAGGTTAGGGTATAAGCAGTTGGGACTCGAACCAGTTGAGCCTTTGTAAGATCGACCTCGCTGAACCTGACAGTCGCCCATGGGGGAAGAAAAGAGAGATGATGGGGCAAGAGATCCCTTTAAACTGTTGCTCGAGGAAGCCCTCGCGCGACAGAGGAACGAGACGATGGATAATTTTGCGCAAATCCTTCAACGATTGCCAACAGGGGGCACATCTTTCTCGAGCGGAGGCGTCGCCCCCTTCAAGGTACAGATCAATTTTGATATTCCTATATTTGAAGGTCAGATAGATGCGGATGTTGTAGACAAATGGTTAAATCTTCTAGAAGGGTATTTTTTTGTCCATAACTTTTTCGATAGAGAAAATGTTACATTTGCGCCCCTTAAGGTCGTCCCCCATGTCAAAGATTGGTGGGAGACTTTTTGTGAGCAAAAGGAAGTAGAGGAATCTTCATTATTTGTAGTCGCACCCACTTGGGTTTCTTTCAGGGATGTTATTAAGGAACAATACTACCATGTTGGAAGTTGCGACGACTTATATACAGGATGGACCACACTGCGGTAGGAAAGGGACCAAACAGTGTCAGAGTTCACCAATGTCTTCCATACCTTGCGCATCAAGTTGGGTATCAAAGACTCTAAGCGACATCTGGTGATCAAGTACCGCGACGGTATGCATAAATACATCCATACAGAAATGGAGTTTCTGAACCTCTCGTTCTTGAGCGTGGCCTCTCGATATGCTGTCAAAATCGAGTAGTACCTTAAATAGAAGGCATGACAGTTTGGGTCTGTGAACTCACAAAAAAGCAGGGAAAAGACAACCCCAATCCGTAGAACAAATGACAGAACAAGGATGGATAACCTCAGGACAACCAGTCTAAGCCGCAGACAAAGAAGGACAATGGGAAGACAAAGAAAGACATTGAGAAGTGGTGCGAGTTCCATAAGAGCCCCTGGCATAACACCGTTGAATGTTGCTCAAGGAAATCATTGGTGGCCGAGGTGAAAGCCTCTGAATGAGATGTGGGTTCCGACTCCGAGTCAGAACCAGAAAAAGGGAGACAGATCATTGACGTAGAACCCAACGCCATCGTTGCTACCACCAAGATCCATCTTGGTGAACCTGATGTACCAAAGGAAGGTGAGCGTCTCTTTCATTCATAGATATCAGTGAAGGGTACTCCGCTGCACTTCATCGTTGATAGCAGTAACCAGAAGAACCTCATCTCATCAAAGGTTGTCAAACAGTTGGCTATGTCGACAACACCGCACCCACAGTCGTACACCATTTGATGGCTCCGCTAAGGGAGCGATCTTCGCGTCAGCCAATAGTGTCGTATGTTCTATGACATCAAGCCCTTCAAATATTAGGTATTGTGTGATGTCGCCCCCCTTGAAGTTTGTGATGTTCTTTGGGCCAACCTTATTTATGGAAACACCAAGTTGTATATGAGTCTAGGCCTCGTAGTGTTATTATTATTTTGGACAATAAATTGTACATGATACCCAAGGTAGTCCCACCTACTACCATTTCCTTGATCTCTGTCAAGCAATGCAGGAAGGTCATCTCTCAAACCGAAAAGTTTGTCTTCTTCGTGATTCACGCTCAAAGTGAGTGGAAGGTTGCAACCACATCCATGGCCTCTGTGGCAGGTCTCTCCACGTAGCAGAAGCAAGTGGATAAGGTCGTGGAAGAATACAAAGACATCTTCTCCTCACCCACTGGGGTACCTCTGTACTATTAGGTCAAGCATTCAATTGATCTTACCCCTGATGCATTGTTATTCAATGGACTAGTCTATTGTCATTTTCTGTTAGAAAATGAGGAAATCAAGTGTCAGATCCAAGAGCTAGTTGAAAAGGGACACATCCGACCAAGATCATCACCTTGTGGAAGCTCAATCGTGCTTGTGCAGAAGAAAGACATGATCTGGAGACTCTGCATTGATTACTGGGCCCTAAATAAAATTACAGTTAAGAATCGGTACCCAATTCCACGAATTGATGATCTCCTTGACCAACTCAAGGGGGCCAAATACTTCAGTAAGATTGATCTGAAGTCCGACTACCGCTAGGTCCCAATAAAGCAGATTGATGTATGGAAGACTGTCTTCAAGTCCAAAGGTCTTTTTGAGTGGCTGGTCATTCCCTTTGGCTTGACAAATGCTCCAACAACTTTCATGAGGATGATGGATGATATCTTGTGGCCTTTCACCAATTCTTTTATGGTGGTGTATTTGGATGACATCCTCATCTTCAAGAAGAGTTGGGCGGAACACTTGCAACATATTCAACAGGTTTTGCACACTCTGTGGCAACACAAGCTATATGCAGATTTGGAAAAATGCTCATTCGGCATGAACAAGGTCCAATACCTAGGCTACATTGTTGATGAGCATGGGGTGCATGTCGATCTAGCCAAGATCCAGGCCATTTGTGACTGGCCAGCCCCGACCACACTCATTGAGCTTCAAAGCTTCTTAGGCCTTGCCAATTTCTATCGCAGGTTCGTGTTGGGATTCTCCCATATTGCATGGGCCCTTAGCCAAGTCACCAGTGGTGGTGGCGGTGGCAAGGCAAAGTGCATGTGAGGCCAGCCGCAACAGAAAGCGTTCGATGATTTGAAGCAGTGCTTGTGCTCAACCCCGATGCTCTCATTACTTAACACAGACATCCCGTGGCCTATCATAGTGAGACACTATCATATACCATCTGTAAGTACCCCACTTACGACAAAGAAATGTACTCCATTGTACAAGCCTATCGCCAATGGAGGTATTATATTCTCGGGAAGGAAACAATCATCCACATTGATCATAAGCCTCTGCAGTTCATGCAGACACAAGACAAATTGCAGAATGACCACCATCATAAGTGGTCCACATACTTGCACCACTTCCATCTCAACATCAAGTATAAAACAAGGAGCACCAGCCGCATCGTTGACTGCCTCAGTCGACCTCCAGTTGCAACACTAACCACGATGCTACACTCCTGCAACCATGAGACCTCCAAATGGCCCCAACTCTACGAGAGAGATCCTGACTTCGCCACTACCTACCATACACTGGGCACAAACACAGTTGTCACTGATTTCCATATTTAGGACGGGTTGTGCCATTTGGGCCATCTCTACGTACCATCAAGTGAGTGAGTGAAGCTGATTTGGGAAGCTCACTACAGTCGGGTGGCAAGACACTTCGGCGTAGAAAAGATAGTGGCAATGTTGCAACAACATTTCTGTTGGCCGAAACTTCAACAGGATGTCAGCAAGTATATCAGGTCATGCACGACCTACGCCATTGCCAAACCGACCATTAAGAAACACAACATCTACACCCCTCTGCCTACTCCCGATAGGCCCCCATAATCTATCTCGATGGACTACACGTTGAGCCTTCCTTCAACCAAGTAGGGAAATGACTGTGTTTTTGTGGTTGTTGATCGATTTTCCAAGATGACAATTTTGGCCGCCTACAAGAAGAGCATCACAGCAGAGGCCACTTCCAAGTTTTGAACGAGTGTGGGTACATTTTTGGATACCACAGACCATCGTCTCAGATCAGGACAGTCGGTTCCTCAACACATTCTGTTTGAGCCTTTGGTCACTACTAGACACCAAGCTCACCAAATCCACTTCCTTCCACCCCCAAACGGATGGCCAAACCGAGGTCGTCAACATGATGATTGTGCATATCTTGTGCATGTACAATTCCAAGCATCTGCGCACATGGGATGAGAGTCTTCCCTATGTTCATCATAGTTACAACATAGCCATACATAGCTCAATCGGCCACAACCCCTTTCAGGTGGGTTTGGGATTTCACCCAGTGGGTCCCATGGATGTTGCACTACCCCTTGCGTCCACACAAACATAATTGTCCCATGCTCAAATTGAAGCTCAAAAATCCACCTGGTTCATTGAACTAATCCAACACATTCACCAACAGGTTCATGATATTTTGCAGAAGTCCAATGCCAAGTACAAGCAACACCATGATCAACACCCGGTACCACACAAGTTTTAGGTGGGAGATAAATTTTGGTTGCACTTGCAGAAATAATGCCTTACAGGACCCCATCGGAAGCTTCATCCACTCCACTATAGACCTTACACCATCACCAAGGTTGTGGGTGACAATGCTTTTGAGCTCAACATTCCCCCTTTCATTGGCTTTCATCCAGTGTTTAATGTGGACATCCTTCGGACATACTTTCCACCATTATTAGACACCTCAGAGATAGTAGAAAAATTGACACCGACATAGCTCAACCCTGACTGCATGGAACATGCATCCACTGATCAGATCGTGGACACAAAGGTCAAGGACTCGCCAACAGAAGCTTCAACTTTATCGTGTTGTCAAAGTGGGGCAACTTCTGCACCAAGGCAAGTGGTTCACCCGGGGCCAAATTCAGTAGAAATTTCCTCATCTGATGGGGAAACTCAACGCAATGGATACCATTGCTTCCTATGGGGGGAGGATTGATCCAGGTGGATATCGGTAGCCACCCACCTATTCCAACTGGCTCACATACAATTTTCATCTTGACAATTTTTTTCTAGCTTCTCGAGTCCTAAACATCTGGGGCCATTTTGAGGCCCTAAACAACGTTTTTTGGGATTGCCACAGTCACACTTTAAATAAAATCAAGTTGTGACAAAAACACGTGTAGTTCTCGGATAGACCTTTCCAACGAGCTATCGTGCACTTAAAACGGAGATTGTATGCAAAAGTTACGACCTCGGGAAGTTGATGTACCAACTTATCCCACCAGGGCCCACATAACTTTTGGCGCTTCATCTCCTAGGGTTAAGTTTTTGGATGTCTAAGGTTTTCTTATTACTTCTGGATGCTAAAAAGGCCCAGAGCCTTAATGTAGTGTGCTCAGGCGAATGCGTGTAGTCGCCACATCTCTTCTCAGAGATTAGCTACCACCATTTGAACAAGATTGTTTTCATTTTGCATTTTACAATTTCAACATATTTCTTTATTGAATAGAAGTCAAATTTCACTTTATCTCTGTGTTAATGTTATAGATCCGTGTTTCATTTTGTTCTTCTCATAAATTCGGATCAAACGAGAGAAATATGATCGATTCCTTCTGAAAGTAGAAGAATCCCTAGCCTCTAGGCTTACTTCAAACGGATTTGGTTTCTTAACGAACTCTCAGAGGGCTGAGCTTACAAAACTAGAAAATAAGCAGAGACAATTGCTCTTGGATGAATAGAAAGAGTGGAAACTCAAGAGTAGGGAAATCTGGCTTGAGGCTGGCGACAATAACACCAAATTCTTCCATCACTTCACAAATTGAAAAAAAACATCATTTATGTTTGGAAAATAGACATAGAGGATGACACTTGCGTTGAAACTTTCCCACACAATGCAGACAAGGGAGTTAAATATTTTCAAACTCTCTTCAAAGAGAACAAATGTGCTACTATAGATTTCATCTGACGACTTGCGAGTTTCTTTCATAGATTCATGGATCCTGAAGACAACCAAAATCTTATGGAAGAGGCGGGAAGAGAGGAATTACTTGGATCTCTTCAAAGTTTTTGGAAAGATAAGAGTCCAGGCCCTGATGGTCTTCCTATTAAATATTTTCTCAGCTGTTATTTTTTCATCAAAAAGGATTTTCAAAGGATAATGGAGGCCTCAAGACAATTTGGGAGAATCTTGGCGACCTTTAACACTACCTTCATAGCACTCATACCTAAGACAAATAATCCAACATGCTTTGAATGCTTTCATCCAATATCACTCTACAATAGCATCTACAAAATCATTTCAAAAATCATCTCTTGACGATCGAAAGAAATTCTTTCAAGATAGGTATCTCCCGAGTAGTGTGGCTTTCTCGAAGGGAGAAAAATACATGAGGTCATTGGTGTAGCACATGAAGTCCTCCATTCTTAAAAAACAAGAGGGCCATGATTGTCCAAGTGGATCTATCCAAATCCTTTGAAAAAGTTAGTTGGCTTTCTCTCCACCTCATTCTCATTCATCTAGGATTCAGTTTACATTTTGTAGCATGGTTCATGGATTGTATAAGCTCAGTCTCTTTTTCATTTCTAATCAATGGGGCAACATTATCTTTCTTCAAGCACGAAAGGGGAATTCGATAAGGATGTCCGCTATCTTCACTCCTCTTCCTCCTTGTAGCTGAATGGATTAATAAAGCACTCAGGGAAGCCTCGTCAAATGGTTCCTTCAAAGGAATATTAATTGGCAATTCATGCTTTGTTTCACAGTTACTATTTGTTGATGATATTCTTATTGTTTGCAATGGATCAAAACTTATGGTGGTAAGCTTAAGGAAATATTGGATCTTTTCTGTTTTGCCAAAGTCATGCTAATAAATTCTTCCAAGTCCATGGTAACTTGTGTTGACGCTTGAATCCGTCAAGACCGAAACGACAACCTCACAAGGATATGAATCCTCCCGCGTTTTTAGAGAGGTGGTACTCCTCTTTTGCTTATGATATTTTTGTGATTATCAAATCAAGAATAATATAGGGCCATGATATGGTCCAATATCTAATGCTCAATAAAATAAAACAAATGTTGAAAGTAAAAAGTATTTATATAAAAGAATTCCTAAGAAGTGAACCATGAACCTTACACACTACACATTACATCAAATAAAATATTCTCACATCCATCATAGTTGAAATAAAGATTTCTGATCATATCAAAATAAAAGAAGATGGTTTGTTCGCACGAGATAACTTTTATAGAGTAATACTTATATAGCTCAAAAGAAGATTATGATAGATCAATTTCAAATACTTTATACTCAAGACTTAAAGTTATAAAATATAGTCAAAATTGATCCCTAACTAGTTCTCTGGGATTTGTCAAAAATAATAATGTCTGTTACAATGCTTTGAAATTAAAGGTGTTTGTCCAAAGGACTGAGATTGGGGCTCCCACGGACCATAAAACAAACATATACAAAAAAGTAGAACATAGAAGGAAGAAAGTGGGCGGATGTCGAACACAAAAATCTGGAAAAAAGACAAAAATAATGTTATCAGAATTCAATTACACTTTTCTAGTTAAAGGAGAAGAATAACTGGATGAAAACTGATAAAGGAAGAAGTATGTGATCAACATGGACTTACTATGATGGTATCTCTTGTTTTTATTTACTTATTGTTATTTATTTTGTACCCTTGCTTATTATGGTTTGATTACCGATCGTAAATGCTTCTGCTGGTATTTCAGAAATCTTAACAATTGAGTTAGTTATGTTGAAATAATGTAACTGCAAAGTGTATTCTGATTATTATTTGATATATTATTCATTGGATCAATCCCCATTGCGGATTGATCATGTCGGCTATTGTAAAGGACCAAATCCTCTTTTGCGGATTGGTCAAAATGTAATTGTAATAGGTAGAATAAGAAGTCGACCCCAGAATATATTAAAGAGGCCCCATACTATATTAAAGGTGGTTATAACCACCCAGATTGAGAAGTCAGCCCTTCCACATGTGCTAGACTTGTATTAATAAGGAGGCTAGCGCCTCACTTATATACACTCGTTCATTTGAGAGATAAGTTTCGGAGCTACAGTTGGAGAAGAGAGAGAGAGAGAGAGAGGTGCATCTTTGGGAGAGGACTTTCTGTACTTGTTTGAGTTATCTCTTGGCATTGTATTGGCTATTTATAATAAGGAAGTTTTGTTGGGTTTTCTGCCCCATGAGGGTTTCCCAGGATAAATGATGTGTCTCTTGTGATTGTGTATTTCTCAGTGATCCTATCTTATGCTATTGTTATCTATTGAAATGCAAAGAACTCTAATAATAGCTTAAACATTAACATGGTATCATAGGTAAGCTGAAGAGAGCATCTTTCACAAGAGAAAGTGAAAAATGTCATTGTTGTCGTACATGCAAATTAGAGATTTTTGTTGGTGAGGTATTTCAGCCCTAAAACCATCTAGAAAAGTGTGCCCTCCCCCAAGGATCATTTTGACACCTTCAGCGCACCTTTTCAGTGGCTAAATCTCCCGGAAAGTGAAACCCTAGTTTCACAAAGTACCAGAAAACCAGAAGTACTAGAAGTACCAGAGTACCAGAGGTACCAGAAAATCAGAAGCACCAGTATAGAAATTCGCAGATCAAGTTTGGAGGGGTAAAAGTTGGATTTTCTCAAATCCAATCATACTAGGCTACTCGCCTCAGCCAAGCGCACCTCCTGGTAAGTTTAGAATTTGATTTTGAACACTTTCATTTTTTTGACATTTTCCTAGCTTCAGGTAGAAGATGTCTGCAAGTGTTAAGCTTGTTGACAAACTAGAAGGTGTGGAAAAATTCCATGCCTAGAAGTATAGGATTGGTCTCATTCTTGAAGAGAATGACCTAGCAAGATTCGTCAAAGAAGAAGTGTCGGAGCCCGACGATGCTGCAGGGAAAGCAAAGCACCAAAAGGACACAATCAGGGCCAAAAGAATCATTGCAGATTCAATCAAAGATCCCCTGATTCCCTATGTGTCATCAAAGAAGACTCCGAAAGAAATGTTTGATGCCCTAAACAGACTATATGAAGGAAAGAACATAAACCAGAAGATGAATCTTAGAACTCAGCTCAAGAATATAAGAATGCAGAAGGGAGAATCAATCCAAGAATACTTCTCCAGAATATCCCAATTCAAAGAACAACTAGAAGCAATTGGAGATACTATAGACGAAGACGAAATTATAATAACGGCCCTAAATGGTCTCACAAGACCTTGGAATGCATTCATCCAAACGATTTGTGCCTGAACGGAGAAACTAAAGTTTGACAGTCTATGGGAAGAATGCATCCAAGAAGAAACAAGAGTAGCTAACCGAGAGGCTTTACTAGCAAGAGATGAAGATCAAGCCCTAGCTACTCACACTAAAGGAGGAAGAAAGATCCAAGGAGATTCCAAAAGAAATAACAAGAAAAGGAAAGAGATTACTCATCTGTACAATGCTACCATTGTGACAAGATGGGACACATTGCGAAATTTTGTCCAACTAGATGAAAAGAATACAAGAGGAAACAAAAGAGGCACCATGCCCATGCAGTTGAATAGGAAGAGCCACTTCACAAAGATGTTAAGAGAACAAATTAAAGACCATGTCTTAATCTTGACCCTCTCAGGATCGATAACACATGGAGAGGACACTTGGCTCATTGATAGTGATGCCTCCAAGCATATGACAGGACAAAGATATATTCTCTCTTACATTTCAGAAAATAAGTTTTCTTAGAAAGTGACACTTGGATATGATTACCAATATCCCATCAAGGGAGTGGGAGAATCAAACTACAAACTTAATTCAGGGAATTCAATGAAGATGAAGGACATACTCTATGTACCAGGTTTGACAAAGAACCTACTCTCCCTATCAACTTTAGAGAAGAAAGGCTTCAGAGTTGCCTTCATAGATGGAGAAGTTCTTATGTGGGATAAAGGAGAAACCATGAAAGAAGCAATCATCATTGGAAAAGAAGAAGGTGGCTTGTATAAGCTAAAGGGTCACTCAGAAGCTTCCATGACCCACACCATTGAGAATCCATGTGAACTTTGGCATAGAATATTAGCTCACATCAACTACAAGGCGCTACCATACATATGCAAAGCTGTCACAGGTCTACCAGAACTTAAGGTTGACCATGAAAGCGTGTGCAATGGATGTGCACAAGGGAAGAACATCAAGAACCCTTTTCCGAAGAGAGACAACAAAGCAGAGGGAGTCCTAGAACTCATTCATTTAGATGTGTGTGGCCCAATGCCATCATCCTCCATTAGTGGGTATGTATATTATGTATCATTTATTGATGATTATTCTCGTAAGACCTGGTTGTATTTCTTGAAATCTAAAGATGAAGTGTTCAACAAATTCAAGGAATTCAAAGCCTTGATAGAGAATCTTTCTGAAAGAAAGATCAAGATACTCAGGTCAGACAATGAAGGAGAATACACCTCAAAAGAGTTTGTGAACTTTTGTAAATATGTTGGGATCAAGAGGGAACTCACTATTCCCTATAATCCTCAACAAAACGATGTAGCTGAAAGGAAGAACATAACGATAATGGAAGCCGTGAAGATCATGATCCACAATCAAGATCTTCCTATGTGCTTATGGGCAGAAGCAACAATGGAAACCGTATATGTGCAAAACCGATTGTCCCATAGTGCATTTGGGTTCAAGACCCCAGAAAGAAGCCAAAGGTAAGTCATCTCAAAATATTTGGCTACCTAGTATTTATACATATATCGAAAGAGAAGAGAAACAAGCTGGAACCCTCAGGAAAGAGGGGAATATTTGTGGGATACTGTGAGGTCTCCAAGGCCTTCAAGATCTATATACCAGGTCACTGTCACATTGAGATCAGTAGGGATGTGACCTTTGATGAAGATGCATCGCTCAAGAAATCGAGAAGATGCCATCTTGAAGAAGTATATGAAGAGGAACCCGTAATCCCCAGAATTGTAGATTCAGTGAGGGAGGTTCCCAGAGATGCAGAACCAGTGAGGGAAGTCATAACTTCATGAGGAAATTCTAGAAGATCATGACATAGTAGAATTTCAAGAACCTCCTCAGATGATGATCTCCCATAAGAGAAAGTCAGCTTGGGCTAGAGATCTTATTCAAGATGGAGAGAAATATCGTGTTCTTGAAGGAACCACGAGACATGTGAAGAGACCTAAGCCATTCTCCAGTTATATGGCTTTGATGTTTGATCTCCTAGAGAAGGAGCCTACTTGCTTTGAAGAAGCCATTCAGAAGAAAGAATGGGAAGATGCCATGACAGAAGAATACCAATCCATAATAAAGAACGATGCATGGGAAATAGTTCCCAGACCGAAGAGTAAGGATGTGGTATCCTCCAAATGGATTTTCAAAATAAAACATGTTGCTGATGGAAGTATTGAGAAGTATAAAGCAAGATTTGTAGCTCGTGGCTTTTCTAAAAAATAAGGCATTGACTATGAAGAGACATTTGCTCCTGTAGACATATACACTTCGATCAGAACCATCATAGCCCTTGCAACTAAGATGAAGTGGAAGTTACACCAGATGGACGTAAAGACAACTTTCCTAAATGGTGTCATCGAAGAAGAAGTGTATATAGAGCAACCTCAAGGATTTGAAGTTGAAGACAGGAAGTCTCATGTCTGCAAGTTGAAGAAGGCTCTATACAGATTGAAGCAAGCTCCTAGAGCTTGGTATGGCCGGATAGACAATTTTCTGATGAGCTTGGGCTTTACCAAGAGTAAAGCAGACTCTAACCTCTACTTCAAGGTCATGAACGATGAGCCAGTGATATTATTGCTATATGTGGATGACTTATTCTT
>ML808098.1:94836-119905 GCA_009831015.1 Picea engelmannii | reverse complement strand
GAGCTTGGTATGGCCGGATAGACAATTTTCTGATGAGCTTGGGCTTTACCAAGAGTAAAGCAGACTCTAACCTCTACTTCAAGGTCATGAACGATGAGCCAGTGATATTATTGCTATATGTGGATGACTTATTCTTAATTGGAGAAGAAAAGATCATCACCGAATGTAAGAAGAGGCTTGCTTCAGAATTTGAGATGAAAGACCTTGGTCTAATGCATTATTTCTTAGGTCTTGAGGTATGGCATAGTCTAGAGAGGATCTTCCTTAACCAAGGGAAGTATGCAGTCGAAATCCTGAAGAGATTCGACATGTTAGAGTGCAAGTCCATGAATACACCTATGGAAACGAAGCTGAAGCTGCTGGTCGATACTTCGTCAGAATTGATTGATGCCATGCTGTATAGACAAATTATTGGATCGTTGATGTACCCGACGAACACCAGACCAGATATTTGTTTTTCCGTGAACACCTTGAGTCAGTTTCTGGTAGAACCTAGACATGTTCACCTTGTGGCTGCAAAACATGTGATGAGGTACCTTAAGGGTACATTATATTGTGGTCTCAGTTATGATGGAGATCATGATTTCACATTGAGTGGCTACACTGATTCATATTGGGCTGGAAGTGTTTCTGATAGGAAGAGCACTTCAGGATGCTGTTTCAGTTTAGGATCAACCATGATCTCATGGCAGAGTAGGAAGCAATCCAACATTGCTCTCAGCACAACGAAAGCATAATACATTGTTGCATGTTCTGCTAGTTGCGAAGCTATATAGCTTCGTAAGTTGTTGACCAACCTATTTGACCTAGAGATGGAAGCAACCACGATCCTATGTGACAACCAGAGTTGCATAAAGATGACAGAGAATCCTGTATTCCATGACAGGTAGAAGCACATAGAGATTCAATATCATTACATCCGTGACATGGTGCAGAGGGGATCCATAAAGCTCCAGTACGTTAGCACGGATGAACAGGTTGCTGATGTGTTGACCAAGCCTCTATCTCGTGTAAAGTTTGAGCACTTTCGAGATAAGATTGGTATAGTCTGAAATAACCTTTCTCGAAAGGGGGAGTAGCTTTTGTGATGTGACTAGTACTGTGCTTCCAGCTTGAGAGTTGTGACGTAAAGCTAGTCTAGTATCTTGCTTCCGGCTTGAGTGCTGTGACGTAAAACAAGACGTTGAGATGAGACTAGTACTGTGCTTCCAGCTTGAGAGCTGTGACATAAAGCCAATCTAGTATCTTGCTTCCAGCTTGAGTGCTATGACATAAAGCAAGACGTTGAGATGAGACTAGTACTGTGCTTCCAGCTTGAGAGTTGTGACGAAAAGATAGTCTAGTATCTTGTTCCATCTTGAGTGTTGTGACGTAAAGCAAGACGTTGAGATGAGACTAGTACTGTGCTTCCAACTTGAGAGCTGTGACGTAAATCCATTCTAGTATTTTGCTTCCAGCGTGAGTGCTATGACGTAAAGAAAGACGTTGAGATGAGACTAGTATTGTGCTTCCAGCTTGAAAGCTGTGACGTAAAGCCAATCTAGTATCTTGCTTCCATCTTGATTGTTGTGACGTAAAGCAAGGCGATGAGATGAAACTAGCACTGTGCTTCCATCTTGATAGCTGTGACGTAAAGCCAGTCTAGTATCTTGCTTCTAGCTTGATTGCTGTGACGTAAAGCAAAGACGAGTATCTTGCTTCCAACTTGATTGTTGTGACGTAAAGCAAGATGAGTACCGTGCTTCCAACTTGACAACTGTGACGTAAAGCCAATCCAGTATTATGATGATGAGCCAGCCTCGTGCTGTGATGATGATGTATTAGTTTTATACTAATTCATATTGATGCAGATGATGATTGCATTCCTTTGAGAACAACGATGTTGCCGATGAAGAAAACTTTTGATGATTTATAGATACGCCAGTCAGTATTCCAAGACGATATTGATGATGTTGTCCTCCTGATGTTGTTGATGATGAAATCCTCTCTCTCGCCTGATGCTGTTGAAGAATACCCTTCTTGTTAAGGGGGAGTGTTGAAATAATGTAACTGCAAAGTGTATTCTGATTATTATTTGATATATTATTCATTGGATCAATCCCCATTGCGGATTGATCATGTTGGCTATTGTAAAGGACCAAATCCCCTCTTGCGGATTGGTCAAAATGTAATTGTAATAGGCAGAATAAGAAGTCGGGCCCATAATATATTAAAGAGGCCCCAAAATATATTAAAGGTGGTTATAGCCACCCAGATTGAGAAGTCGGCCCTGCCAGTGAAGAGATATCCAAATCAATAATTTTTTAGTATGCTTCAGTCTTCCTTCTTGATAAATCAGACAATTGAGTTGATAGTGCCTTTAATACATTAATTCTTTCCATCCATCAAGACTTTAATTGTTTGATGCGGTTTGGAGAAGGTATATTTTCTTGCTTTCTCGTCTGCTTTGCCATTGCCAAAACTTTCATTGCAACCATCACAACTCCATCTGTGTAAAACCCTTCATCATTTTTCAAATTTGAATTCAAGTATTCCCTGGTATTTTGAATTCTCAAACTGAGAGAGGCAAAATTTTTTTTCCATATCCCACATCTCTAAAATCAATGACATTCTTTTCTTAATATTTTCTTCGACAAAATGTCGAGTGGCAATGATTAAATTCTAAATTTCCTTGACTCTAGGGTTTTTTGAAGACTTTTTCCGGGACAAATCATGGCAACGGAGGAAGCCAGAATAGGTGGAGGCATGAGGGTTGCCTCCAACTCTTTAATTTTTTCTTTCGCCTGGGCATTTTCTTCCTCCATATGTGCAATTGAAACATCAAGTGCATCCCCTGTAAATTTATGAATAGATGATACTCTAGAAGGAAACATATTTCAAGTGTCAATGGTGGACAACATGTTCCCACTTTTACTCTTTGTAGTTCTTTCAAAAACTAATTTCTTATATTCCTTATCAAAGAAGACATTTTGTACAACGAAAGTCTCTTCATCTGAAAATGTCTCATCCTAGACCATGAGTGCATAAATATGTTGTACATTTTCTCTAACCGGTACTTCTACGTCTGGGAAAGTTATATTTTCAATATCTACATCCAAATCTTTATTATCCAATAACAAATCATTTTTATGGTGCATGCGTTTCTTCTCCCTCATGTTGTGAATTAGTCATTTTTCTCTTAATTTTTAACTTGTGGGGATTCTCCAGGTTCCCCTCAGGAGGGTTTCTTTCTTCATCATCTTCTGAGTTATTACTCTGCATTTTTCTTGTGTGAGTTGTCCCGGGCTGAAAACTTGTCCTCGGTAGGGAACTTCTTTGAGAAACAGCTAGTGTCTGGACATTTTTCTCACTTGAGGGCTTACCTCTTTCCCCGTGGTGCTATGTAGTACTTATGATATTTTCTATATCTCTAGAGTCTCTGTCGGATTCTTGATTATTTGGATTGTGGTTGTCATTCTCCTCTTCTCCACTTACGGTTGAATTTGTAAGTGCAGGGATGAGTCCAACTAAAATCAAATGATTATAAAAAATATGATTACGGTCGAAACCCTTGATTTCCTCTGTATATCTCAAGTTGGAATGGTCGAAATAAGCATCATATTCGTCAATCTTGGAAATTCCTTGGAGAAGAATTTCACTAACCTTCCACGGGAGAGGTATGAAATGTTTTTTTCTTTTCTCAGAGAAAGTGTGGAACCATAATTTATATTGTCTAGCTACCTCAATGATAAACAACTTATCAGATATATAATAAGGAAGAAAAATAAGTTTTTCAATAGAGCAGAAAACCTTGATGATATTGTAATCCTCCATTTTCTCAAGAATTCTTTTTCCCTTTAGAAAAGTCGATGCTTTCAATGATAGCCGAGAAGTGTCTTCCCCAAATAACAACTTCCTGAATTTAGACACAAAATCATAATATACTTCATAGAAATTATGGTTGACTCGGAGTCTCCATAAAGCTTGATACCACATGGTCACATGGTCCACCTTTATTTTCACTCTTCGGGCAATGTTTAAACCCTCAAAAGTATGACAATATATAATAGAAAATATCAAATAAGATGACATATAAAACTTTTTCTCAGTCTTGAAATTTGTCAACTGTGCAGTAATTTCATTTGAAATAATCTTCGCCCAGTGGAAGATTGTGTTTTCATGAACCACGAAATGCAGTATATACAATGTCGGTAGGGGAATGGTTTCTGTAGAGTCTTGGCTAGCAACTTGAGTAAAAAACGAAGCAATTTCTTTATAAATATTTTTTAAAAAACTTACTTGAATTCTAGATATATCTTCAAGCATTGATGTGGGGTCATGCAAATATTCTTGAAGAATTTTGATTCCATTGTTTTTTCTTTTTAGGAATTTTATGGCTTCCTCCCCTTTATAAACTGGGTTCGGCTCTAGAAATTTCAACATCTCTCTAAATATTGAAGGTGCCAATGAAATAGGAGGACTACTCTGCAATGTGATGACCCTTCTGTTTTGAATAAACTTGTCGATGCACCAAGTGACAATCTCCTTGCATTCAAAGACTTCTGGAACGCATACTGCAAGACCTATCCCTGAAGTCCACACCTTGTTGTTCTCTTTACCCAACAAATTTTAATAATACCAATACAAGTGGGACCAATGATAGTTTCGGTATTCTATAGAAAAGAGGTTCAAGGTATCTTCACATAACTATTGTTTCTCATGACTAACTTTGCGGAGCTGGCCAACTTCTCTTGTAATATTACTTTGCACAATAAAATGATTTAAAGTTAGATTTTATTTTGACTGAAGCATCATTAATTAACGACCATTTCAACAATAAATTTAGTAGTTGAGTCCATAGGGATAACACTAAATGTGATATCGACAAATGTGAAGGAAGAGACATGTAAAGGCGGAGAGTCGGAGTGAGCGGTTAGTATGAAAAAGCAAGTTCGCGAGTCTGCAAGTCCGAATGGATGAAATGGATAAGTGTTGAAATATGTCGGGCAAACAGTGGGGAAGTGGAGGTATAATGCATCGGTCTACAAGTATGAAAGTCCGAAATTTTGTTATGCAAAAATAAACTAAGTGTTGGGTGGACTGATATGTGAGCAAAGGAAACATAATACAAGTCCGAAGGTTCGTGAGTTTGAAAGTCCACAAACATAGTGAAAAAAACTAAGTAAGGTAAAATTGTCACAACAAAGAAAGGGAAAAATAGGGGAATATGAGAGCTGGGGAAAATGAAGAGATAGAAAGGGGTAAGAAAAGAAACGGGAAAAATAGAAATAAAGGGGAAGCACAAAAGAGGTTCAACAACTGTCTCCAACTGTGGGATGATAACCCCCTGCGGATTGTCAAGAATCCAAAATCTCATGACCATATGTTTTAACCTTTGGGAAATGGAGTCTAGACAGTGAGGATGTACAAAATAAAATAAAAAATCTATGTACAAAGAAAAGAGAATGTCTCAAGCAAAGAAACTTTTCAGGTGTTGCCCTTTGACGGGAAACATTAACATCTTTCCATTCATATATTTAATCATGTACGAATTGAAACCCAGGATTTTCTCAATGAGGTAAGGCCCGATCCACAGTGCTTCAAATTTCGTACGTTTTGACAACATTTCTTTTGCTTTGTTCTAGAGCAGCACCAATTTTCCCTTTTGAAATTTCTTGATCGTTGCACTTTGATCAAAGTATTTTTTAACATTATGTTGCCTCTGTGATATTTTATGCAAAGATTCACTTCTTTCTTTTTCCAACCTCAACAATTGATTCAATCTCTTCTGTAAAGGGGGAATATCTTCAACGTCCTCCATGTTAATTGCATAAGTCAAGGAATTTAATTCAAGGTTGATCGACATTTTTGCTTTCTTTCCATAAACCAACATGTAAGGAGACATCCCAGTGCTATATTTCGGAGTCATTTTGCTTTCCCATAAAGCATCTGTCAACTTCAAGTGCCAATTTTTCTGATTTCAATCAATAGTTTTCTTTAGGATTTGAATCAACATCTTATTTGTAGCTTCGGGAAGGCCATTCCCTTGTGGATAATAATTTGATCACTGTCCTATCACAATGCCATATTCTCTGCAAAATTTTGTGAACTTTGATCCAATGAAAATTGATCCATTGTCTATAATGGGTTTCTCTACAACACTAAATCTTGACAAGATGTTATTCTTGAGGAATCTAACCAATTCATCAGAGTCAACGCTTTTCAATGTTGTTTCTTCTTGCGATTTCGTGAAGTAGTCTGTAGCAGTGAGAATAAATGCGTGTCCCTTACTTGATTTTGGATTTATTGGACCAATGACATCCAAACCCCATTGTGTGAATGGTTGTTCTACTGATATGGGTTGCAAAGGCAATGCATATCTCTTCATTTTTCCTGAAAATTGTTGACAGGGGATGCATTTTCTTACCATCACATATGAATCCTTGAAAACTGATGGCCAATAATATCCGGCTCTTATTATTTTATGTGTTATAGCAGTAGGTACAAAATGTCCTCCACATATGCCTTCATGAAACTGTTGTATCATTTCTTGAGCTCTCTTTTCATCAACACACCTCAATAACATGCCATCATAATTCCTTTTGAATAATATTTCAACAATCAACACATACTGATTTGACTTCATCTTTAATGCTCTTCTTTCTTTTGGATTCATACTGATGGGAAATTGTCCATATTTCAAATAAAATACAATGTATTTGTACCACTCCGAACCAAATATAGGATTTTCAATTGACACCAAAATTACTTCATTTAGGACATCACTATCCGCAATAAGCTTGCACAATCCTTTCCCTTTAACTTCTTTGAGAGGCTTTATTTCAATGTCATATTCTTGAATTTTTTCCAACCAGTTTTCCCATTTCCCTTCTCTTAATTGTTGGTTCAAAAACATCTTCACTGGAGAGGATGGAACATATGCTATGACATGAGAATTTATAATATAGGTCCGAAAGTGTGCTACTTCTTTTACGAGAGACAAGGCTTGCTTCTCCAATTCCAAGTATCTTAATTCATAGTCATGAAGGGTCTTACTCATAAATATGATTGGTAACTCTTCACCCTTAGCATTTCTTTGAGTAAGGATTGATGCCACAACACTTTTTGTAGCAAACGAATACATGATAAAGTCTCTTTGAAAATCCAGACTAATGAGGACTGGTGTTGTAGTGATTGCCTTTTTTATGTTACTAAAGGCTTCATGTGTATCCGAAGTCCATTTGAACCTTTGATCCTTTTTCAACAATAAATTAATCGGTTTTAATATGCTCGCGTAATCAGGAACAAATCTCTACACAAAATTGATTTTTCCAAAGAATGATTGGACTCCTTTCTTAGAAGATGGAGGATTGAGTTCATTGATATCCCTAACCTTTTATGAGTCAATATAATTTCCTTCTTTACAGACAATGTGCCCCAACAACTTGCCTTCAACTACAACAAACAAACATTTCTTCGGATTCAGAGAAACTCCATACAATCTACATCTTTCAAATACTTGCCTTATATAATGGATATGTTATTTTCTTCTCTTTGTATGGACTGTTAGATCATCTTGGTAGTCCGCCATGAATTTCCCTATCAAACCTTCGAATGCGTGTTCCATAGCCCTTTGGAAAGTAGCTCCAACATTTTTCAAACCAAAAGGCATTCGAGCATACACATATGTCTCCTAGGGTGTTATGAAGGTCGTTTTAGGTCTGTCTTCCTCTGTAACTAAAACTTGATTGTATCTAGAAAAACTATCTAACTTGGACATAAAAACAAATCCAGTGACTTGTTGAAGAAGGAATTGCATGTTAGGCAGAGGATAATTATCTTTCACACTTGATTTGTTGAGATCTCTAAAATCCACACACATTTGAATTTCCCCAATTTTTTTCCTCACAACCACTCGATTTGAAATCCAGTCAAAATGTATGATGGGATATATTCTTCCAGCTTTCTTCAATTTTTCCAACTTGTTCTTCACCAATGGTTTTAACTTGGGATTCATCATTCTTATTTTCTGCTTAACGGGCTTTTCTCCTTCTCTTAATGGAATAATATGTTGAAATATTGTTTTATCATAGACTTTTAGATCATCATAACTCCAAGCAAAAACATCAAAATATTCTTTGAAAATGGTGATATATTGATCAAGTTCTTCAGATGTACAATCAACTCCCAATTTTATGTACTTTGGGGCTTCATTTCTTGAACTTTTCAGACTGATACTTCTTCTGTGAGACTTTTGGTATGATCATCTCTTGTGAAAAGAGATTCAGACTGAACACAATTCTTTGGAACAGGGGCAATGTCACTATCTTCACTGTCATTTTCATTTACTAGAAAATATTTCAAGTCCTCATCATTTTCAAACACTTGGAGATACTCTTGGTTATCTCGTACTGAGGGTTGAAACACTCTTTTACTTGAAAAGACATCTCACTCTGGATGTCATCTAGGTTTGACAATGAAGCAACCAATGCTAAAGACTCTGCTTCTGATTTTTATCCCTTGGAATAAAAGAAATATTGAAATAACTAAAAGCCTCCATCAAGTCCTTTACTCATTTGAAATATAATTTGAGCTTTTCATTTTTAATCTTATATTTCGGAGTCACTTGATTTATTATCAATTCAGAATCGCTAGTCACAATCAAATGTTCAATCTTCGTCTCCAGTGCCAGGATCATTCCTTGAATTAAGAATTCATATTTTGCTTCATTATGTGTACAGGAGAACTCAAGTCCGATGGCATGTGGGTATACAATTTTCTTGGGGCTTTTGAGTATAATCCCAACTCCGTTCCTTGAGCTTAAAAAAGCTCCATTGAATGATATCATCCAATAGACCGCAAAGTAATTATCTTCACTTCTCACATCTTTGATCTGCTCCATATCTAAGATGACATAGTTTCCAATACCAACATCTATATAATCTTCCATCAATTCGTTATCCTTCTTTTTGAAAGAAAACAATCTCCTATGTTCACGAGGAACTTTGATCATTAATCCATCTTTATTAGGTAACATCATACAACTTCCATCATTCATTATATAGCCACCAATCATGGAAGACCAGTGTCTTTCGAGGACAACTCCGTATGTAGGAGGAAGATCCACCACCACAATATTGAAAATTGTAATAATATGGGGAGCAACAATAATCCAGGCGCAAAAATCCTTAATTTCTCCATATGTCGGTACCTTCCTTGAATCAATTGCGTAGATTCTTTCTCCTGTTTCATAATACTTACTACAATTGATTCCAAGTGCCTCCATTACTACCAAAGGCATGATATTATTTGTTGCACCAGTATCTATCAAAGAATTATGGAGCGCAACATCATGATTTTCTATTGAAATATAAAAAGGTGAAACTTTGATTCTCAATTTTACTACTGCCGTATTCTGACTTTGCTTTGGGTTTGTGATAAATGCTTCAATTCTTCCCATTGGCTCATCCAACAACTTTAGAATGTTTTTCCTTTGTTGAGGAATTTTTACTACTTCTGTGAAAGGCAGAGTAATTCTCAACTTGCTTAGATCATCAACAACATTATATATCATCTAAAGGGGATTTAGCATCTTCTGTTGCTTCTTGACTTCTGTGTTGTTTACTCTACTTTTGTCACTCTCTTTCTCTTTATCTTTTTCTTCATCTTTTCCATAATTGTCTGTATTCTTAACCTTATTTACATGTGCTCGTGTTTGGACAATGTTTTCTTGTGAGATATGATCTTCTTCATCTTCTTAAAATATATACATGGATGTCTTCCATCCATCCGCCTGTATAGTTTCAAAGACTTCTTCTGGAAAAAAATCATTTTCTGGTTCAACCATGTGTTCATTATATGGCTCATCAAGTATTATTGCGTTCTGAACTGGCTGTCTGGGAACCCTTTGTCTTTGTTGATTTCCATCATTTTCAAACCTCGTTCTTTGTTCCGAAGGAGGGTTCCTTCTTTGTTTCGGGACCGACATCCTCGGATTGGGCATGTAATTATCGTTCCTTTTTAGTCTTGTTATTTCATTTTTCATTTGTCTAATAGTTATGTTTATCTGTGCAATCTTGATTCTTTGCTTCGTCTCCTAGGCCACAACAAGGTCTGTCTTCACATATGGGATAGTTCCTTTAAAGAATCCTCCACTGATTGTCTAATTTTGATTCGGTCGTGGCTTTTGTTCTTCATTTTTTTTCGAACTAGATGCGACTTGATCATCAATGTTTAGATTACCCATTTGCCTTTGTACTCTTCCAAGAATAATGTCAGGCTCAATGTCTGTTTCAATCATGATTTCCTCCATCTTCTTAGCTTTGGTCATTGCTTCATCGAGATAATCAATTTGGGAAGTTCTAATAGCGAACTTCACATTGGGTGGCATGGAATTTTTATAGCAACCAAGTATCACTAGATCATTAAGCCTTTTATCTTCAAGGATCTTATTCGGTATTTTACTGAATCTGAGATTGAAATCTCTTATCCTCTCATTTTTCTTTAGACAGATTTGGGTGAAATTAGTGAGAAGGGTATGATACAGAATTGGGGGAGCAAACATGTTCAAGAACATAGCTTCAAAATCATCAAATGAGCCGATCGATCTTGTGGGAAATGTGGTGTACCATTCATAAGCTTGACTCGATAAAGTTTGAAGAAACAACCTTACCATCATGTCATCATGTTCAACAAGATGGAAATCACAAACATCCAAAAACAAATCAATATGTCTTTTAGCATCAATGGTTCCATCTCTGAAAAATGTCTTCAAAGTATCTTTAGGAAGAAAAGGGAGCTCATGTTGTTCACCTTTCATATCGAGGGGAGAATCTCTTATCCTTCTTGGATTTCTAAATATTCGGCTTTCTTCATGTCTCCTTTCCTCTCGCCTTTCTTCTCGTCTCTCTTCATGTCTTTCTTCTCGTCTTTCTTCATGTGGTTCTTCACGTCTTTCCTCTCTTTCAACCATGTATGGAATATTCTTCTTTTCCTCAAGGCTATATTTTTCAATTTATGATGAACACAGTCGCTTAATTTTACTTCTAGTGATTGGTCCTATGTATTCATCCAACTTCAATTCGTGCCTTGTTCTTGAGCTCATCTTTCGTTTCTCTGCTCTTGTCTTTCATCTCTTCTTTGTATTCAAATAATTTCTCTTTCTTCTTCTAGAACTAGTGTTTACCAACATATTTATAGTTCTTCTCTAGTTCAAACTGTTGTTATTACAAGGTTATATAAATGATGAAGAATACTTCTTTGGTTATTCAATACGATCTCTAACTGGGGTTGGTTAGCCTGAGGCAAAGTCATATAAATTTTAGAGTCTAGAACCAAAACTAAATCTTCAATTTTGTTCCCCAGTATGGTCACAAAAAATGTTGATGCTTGAATCCGTCGTAACCAAAACAAAAACCTCACAAGGATATGAATCCTCTTGTGTTTTTAGAGAGGTAGTACTCCTCTTTTGCTTATGATATTTTTGTGATTATCAAATAAAGAATAATATAGGGCCATGAAATGGTTCAATCTCTAATGCTCAATAAAATAAAAACGTTGAAAGTAAAAAGTATTTATATAAGAGAATTCCTGAGAAGTGGACAAGGAACCTCACACACTACACATTACAGTGAATAAAAATATCCTCACATCCATCATAGATGAAATAAAGATTTATGATCACATCTAAATAAAATAAGATGGTTCGTTTGCACGAGAGAACTTTTATAGAGTAATACTTATATAGTTCAAAATAAGATTATGATAGATCAATTTCAAATACTTTATACTCAAGACTCAGAGTTATAAAATATAGTCAAAATTGATCTTGAATTAGTTCTCTGGGATTTCTAAAAAAAAATAATGTTTGTTACAATGCTTTGAAATTAAAGGCGTTTGTCCAAAGGACTGGGATTGGGGCTCCCGCGTACCATAAAACAAACATATACAAGAAAGTAGAACATAGAAGGAAGAAAGTGGGCGGGTGTCGAACAAAAAAATCTGGAAAGAAGATAAAAATAATTTTATCGAGATTCGGTTATACTTTTCTAGTTAAAGGAGAAAAAAAACAAGATGAAAACTGATAAAGGAAGAAGTATGTGATCAATGTGGACTTACTATGATGGTATCTCTTGTTTTCATTTGCTTGTTTTTGTATCTTTTGTACCCTTGCTTGTTGCGGTTTGATTACCGGTCGTAAATACTTCTGCTAGTATTTCATAAATCTTAACAATTGAGTTGTTTAACCATTCTTGAATAAAATCGCTTAATGGGGCAACAATTACTTCTTGTTTTACTTTAACATTAAACAAATCCCTTTCGATTTCTCTAAGATCAACAGATAAATTTTGCACTACAGTCTCAATATCTACATTTTTGTTGGTGTACTCAACAAGCCAGCTATCAATATCATCATCTGTGAATTCAATCATGTTATCAAAAATTTCAGTTGATGCCCTTTTTAATTCAACTTGTCCTTTGAAATGTTGTCGAGTCATGAGCATTGAATTTGAAAGATATTTAGGGTCCGGGACTTCAACAGTGGTTCCAACGATATCCAAATCAAGAATTTTTTAGTATGCTTCAATCTTCCTTCTTGATAAATCAGTGAATTGAGTTGGCAATCCCTTTAATACGTTAATTCTTTCCATCTAGCAAGACTTGAATTGTTTGATGCGGCTCGGAGAAGGTATATTTTATTGCTTTCTCGTTTGCTCTGTCATTGCCGAAACTTTCATTGCAAACATCACAACTCCATCTGTGTAAAAACCTTCATCATTTTTCAAATCTAAATTCAAGTATTCCCTGGTATTCTGAATTCTCAAACTAAGAGACACAAAACTTTTTGCCATATCCCACATCTCTAAAATCAATGACATTCTTTTCTTAATATTTTCTTCGAAAACATGTTGAGTGGCAATGATTAATTCAAAATTCCCTTGACTCTTTCACTTGACTCTAGGGTTTCTTGAAGACTTTTTCTGGGACGAATCATGGCAATGGGGGAAGCCAGAATAGGTAGAGGCATGAACGTTGCCTCCAACTCTTTAATTTTTTCTTTTGCCTGAGCATTTTCTTCCTCCATATGTGCAATTGAAACATCAAGTGCATCCCCTATAACTTTATGAATAGATGATAATCTAGAAGGCAACATATTTTGAGTGTCCCCACTTTTACTCTTTGTAGTTCTTTCAAAAAAAAATCATCTTAGATTCCTTATCAAAGGAGGCATTTTGTACACCGAAAGTCTCTTCATCAGAAAATGTCTCATCATGGACCATGAGTGTAGAAATATGCTATACATTTTCTCTAACCGATACTTCTACATCCAAATCCATATTATCCAAGAACAAATCATTTTCTGGTGCATGCATTTCTTCTCCCTCTGGCTGTGAATTAGTCATTTTTCTCTTAACTTTTAACTTGTGTGGATTCTCCAGGTTCCCCTTAGGAGGGTTTCTTTCTTCATCATCTCCCGAGTTATTACTATGCATTTTTCTTGTGTGAGTTGTCCCGGGCTGAGGATTTGTCCTTGGTAGGGAACTTCAAGAAACAACTGGTGACTGAACATTTTTCTCACTTGAGGGCTTACCTCTTTCCGTCTGGTGCTCTATAGTACTTATGATAGTTTCTATATCTCCAGAGTCTTTGTTGGCTTCTTGATTATTTGGATTGTGGCTGTCATTCTCGTCTTCTCCACTTACAGCTGAATTTATAAGTGTAGGGTTAAGCCCAACTGAAATCAAATGATTATAAAAAAGATGACTAGGGTCAAAACCCTTGATTTCCTCTGCATATCTCAAGTTGGAATGGTCGAAATAAGTAGCATATTCGTCAATCTTCGAAATTCCTCGAAGAATAATTTCACCAACCTTCCATGGGAGAGGTATGAACTGTTTTTTTCTTTTCTCAGAGAAAGTGTGGAACCAAAATTTATATCGTCGAGCTACCTCAATGATAAACAACTTATCAGATATATAATAAGGAAGAAAAATAGGTTTTTTGATAGAGTAGAATGTTGATATTATGGTAGATGCAGGAGGTATTAACCTCCACGTGTAACCCTAACAAGAATAGAATATTCCGGGAAGCAAGAAGAAACCCTAAAGCGTTGGACATAACCCTAGAAGACAAGTCGGCTAAATGAAATATTTAATATTGAGTTTTTAGCCTCTATAATGAGAAGTTGACCCAGACAACTAAGGAGCAGTATAAATACAGGACGCCAGAGCTAGTTTGATAGACACAACTCACAACTGTAGAAATTTAAGAGTGCGCACTGCAGAAATTTAGTAAGTGTGCAAGTCTCAAGAGTAGCTGCAGTTGCAACTACTGCAACTTGTATTTTTGGTTTAGGCTTGGACTTTCTCTTGGTTATGGTTTGGACTTTCTGCCTTGTGTGCTAGCTCTGGAGAGAGGTACGCTACATTGATTGGCTATTAGGCTTGGGGTTTTCTTCCATAATTATTCTCTTTTAAGGTTAAGGTGCTTGAGGGTGGCTTTGACCTATGGTTGGGTGACAATATTGTTATATTGTCTATGGTGAAGCGATCACACCTATTATTTATAACAGGTTATGGGCCCACACTATCTTCGGACAATCTAGTAGATGGAAGATAGATTGGGAGGATTTGCTCAGTTACAGTTGCAGTTGCAGTCAAAATTTTTGCTGCAGCAATGAAACCCTAACCCTCTTGTTGAGGCACCTTAAGTGAAGATATTGACCTAATTTCTGGATAGCCTAGTGCGCCTTAACCTAGCGCACCTCCTCGTACTCTCGGCAAGCTAAGACATCAAGTTTGATTTTTTGGCTAAATTCAAAGGTTGACCAAGTCAAAGCAGTCATGACTTACTCTACGAAGTCAGGAAAAAAGTTAGAAGGGGCTTCTAACTTCAGAGCATGGAAGACACGGATTGACCTCATCCTTGCCAAGAATAAAGTGTTGAATATCGTGAAAGGAAAGATCGTGGAACCACAATTTGAAGAAGGAAAAGAGAAGGAACCTCAAAATGTTTCAATTATGGAGAAGTTCAAGGACAATGACATCAATGCCATGAGTATCATAGTGGACTCTGTAAAATACCACTTGATACCCTACATCTCTCATCTTGACTCATCTAAGAAGATGTACGATGCCCTAACTAACCTCTTCTCAGTCTGAAACATTGGACAAGTAATGACTCTGAAGAATGAGCTCCATGACATGAAAATGAATGATCATGACAACATAACATCATACCTTGTGAGAATCTCTCAGTTAAGATATCAACTACAAGTTATTGAAGAAATCATTTCAGAGAAGGAACTGGTAAATATAGTACTCAATGGCCTTCCCAAAACATGAGATGCATTTGTCACAAGCATGAACACAAGAAAGGAGTATCCCACATTTGAAGAACTTTGGAATTGTTGTGCACAAGAAAAATCAAGGATTAGTGCAAAAGAGAAATTCCAAAGGAAAGATGATGATCAAGCCTACACAACAAAGTTCAAGAAATTCAGGAATAAGAAGAAGTTTGACTCGAGGAAGAAACCAAATCAAGAGAAGGATATGTCAAAAATACAATGCTTCAACTGTCGAAAATCTGGTCACTACAAGAATCGGTGTCTTGAGTTAAAGAAAAGGAAGGAAACACACGAAGCATCAGTTGCCGAAGAAAGGGAACCCTCAAAGACGACCAATTAGGATAAAATAGACTTCTTCTAAGACAAGGTAACGATATTCTTCATAGTTCTTGTACATACCATGTTTACATAGTTTATGTACATATCTTGCATATCTATTTCTTAGAAGATAAGATGTTCAAGTGAAACAATACCTATGGACGAATAACAAGATAAGGATTGTTATCACGATGACTACAAGTCAAGCAATGCACATGAAAAGATGAAGTGCATTGAAAATCCGTGGTAACAATTCATGTGAAGCTATTACATAAGTAACAACTGCAAGATCAGCCGAAATTAGAATCAAACTTGACGAAACCCAGAAGAAGTCAAAACAGGAAGAAGTCAACAATCAAGAGGAAATTAGAAAAAGACTTGTGACACTTTGCAGAAGGCAATAAGGATGCAGACTGAAGCGTGGACTCTCTTAGATGGAGGGAGCTGATTATATAATTACAAAAGAAGAGCATGCATTCATGCATGAAGCAAGGATTAGGAGGGAGCTAATGCTAAATGATATGATCCATTGAGGATTATGAAGTATATGTCCATTTTCCAATTGAAAGTAGAAGCCATGATAAGTAACACATGTTTAGTTTGACTCTAGAAGAAGTCTTTTTCGAAACGAAGCCTTAAAGTATCCTTGGTTGTCCATCTACATCCATGATCCTATGATGAAAGGAAGAAGATGGAATCTTCATGACATATAGAAGACCCCATGGACCCAAGAACTAAAGAGAGACGTAAGGAAGAACATGAAGATTCCAAGAAAGAAAGAAAAACAAGAACAACCATCTAGTATACCGAGAATCACAAGACTACTAGCTTGGTTTGAACCCACTAAGAAACAATCGAGCAGAAGAAATGGAAGTTATGATAAAGAACAATGTATAGAAAATATGAAAAAGACTTATGAATGGAAGCATTACAAGATTCAGAGGTTCTTCTAGAAGGAGGGAGAAGACTATGACAACAACTTGTTCCAGATATACCTCTTGTAGTATCCATGGATTGGAATTTACATGTAAAAGACTGTTCTTCCCAATAAAGCAAGTGAGAAAGAATATTATACCAGAAAGAGACCCATGTATGCAGATATAAGAAGACCTTGTATGGATTCAAACAACTTGATGCAGAGTATCTCATATACAACAAAAGCATGGTGAAAATTTTCTATGACAGAGATAGTATATCAGAATAATTACTCAGAAGTCTGGGATGATGGATTGCTAATCCATGGCATACTCTCATGATGACAAAAGAAGTGCTACTTAGATATGTTTTAGTTTGAGCCTTTCCACGATGTCATGAGCTCGCAGGAAACAAAAGTGTTGAATTCAACCATGATATATTGTAATGATCAGAGCTATATGAAACCTTCAGAGAAAACTAGTGTTCCATGACAAACCGAAGTACATTGAGATCAAGCATAACATTCTCCGTGATGAAGTCCAGAAAAGATAAGTGGTTATCCAATATATCTCGACAGATGAGAAGATACCATATATTTTGGTAAAACCTTTGTTCAAGATGAAAAAGTTGCGTACTTAAGAAACAAGTTGGGGCTCGTGGAGACGACTTCGTTATTGAAAAAGGAAGAGATTACTTCTAGGTTGGGAGGGAGCATTGTTGTGTTATTGATTTATGGACAGTCATTTTTCACTTCGAAAAATGGTCCAAGATGAGCAGCTCCTTTCCAGTTCGGAAAGTGGTTTGAGATTTCTGACAGACAAGCATTTTCCAGTTCGGAAAATGGCCCAGATCGGGCAGTGTTTTTTGTAATGAAAATGGTTCGATAGATTGTTGATGTACCATAGACAACAATTCCCCTTGTGGGCAATGTGGGGGAATGGTCTAAGATAATCATTCTTCTTGGTAGTCACTCTGAGTAGTGGTCAAGTAGAATGGTATGCCTCGATGAGCAATCATTCTTTCAAAGTTTACAGTTGTGAGCAGTTTTGAAAAATGGTTTGTTTTGGAGGTTGGTGCAGGATAATCATTTCCATTAGGAAATGGTCCGGACAGTCATTCCCTAGGGCAGAATCATTCTATGCAGGTTGCACTATGATTAGTGTCGGAGGAATGAACTAGTTAGGTGAATGGTCCAGGTTCAACAATCAGGGACATGCATTCCCTAGGGTAGACTCATTCTCTCCAGGTTGCACTATGACTAGTGTCGGAGGAATGACCCAGTTAGTTGAATGGTCCAGGCTCATAAATCAGGGACAATTATTCTTATATGCTTGAGAAGAATAGTCCAGATAGCCCATGGCTGATGTTTTACATTCTGAGGGTAGATGCTCTTCCAGATCTTACAGATGTGAGTGGAATAATGGCCCAGATGATTCAGTTTATATCATGATATTGTTTTATGCAGGTTGATATCAGATGATGTGATTGCTATGGAGACTGTATGTCTCTCAATAGTAGATGTTGTTAATGTTTTTTCCATTATTATAGTTCTTTGCATTTCAATAGATAAGAGCATCATAAGAACAAGATCACTGAGAAATACACATCCACAAGAGACACAACATTTATCCTGGGAAACCCTCTAGGGGAAGAAAACCCAGCAAAACTTCCTTATCATAAATAACTTATACAATGTTCAAGAGATAACTCAAACCAATACAGAAAGTCCTCCCCAAGAGATGCGCCACCCTTCTTCTCCTCTCTCCAACTTGTAATTGCAGCTTGCCTCATAAGAGAATGAGCAAGTGAGTTGTGTCTAAGAAGTGAGTTGCTAGCCTCTTATTTATATCAATCTGGCACGTGTGAAGAGTCACCATCTGGCAGGGCCGACCTCTCACCCTGGGTGGGTAAACTCACCTTTAATTAATTTTGGCCCTTTCATTATAACTATTGGGGCCGACTTCTTATTCAGCACTTTGTAATTTTCCGATGACCAATCCGCAAAAGGGGATTTGGTCCTTATACAATTACTGACTTGATTAATCCTCAATGGGGATTAATCTAATAACAATAATAATAATGACATGATTAATCCACAATGGGGATTTAATCCAATAATAATAATAACATGATTAATCCACAATGGGGATTTAATCCAATAACAAAATAATAATAAGAATACTCTTCGCAGTTACATTATTTCAACATATGTATGCTATTGTGGTGGATGTGTTCCACTGGTTGTGACTATGTGTCACTGATTAAGTAGTCGTGTGCTACTTGGTGTGGTTGTGTACCACTGGATAGTAGTTGTGTACTACTATGGATAGACACAATTGTGTTCTATTGAATGACATTGTTCTGATTTCCATGTGGACTATCAGTAGTGTTGAAAATGATTTTCATCTAGATGGATAGTCAGTGCACTGATGGACAGACATTCTCCAGACGAAAAATGGTCCAAGACATTTATTCTTCTAGGACGCATGTCTGGATTAGAAGAATAGTTCTTGTATCCTATGGCGTAGCTTCCAACATCTGTTGGAATAGTTATTCTTCTAGGACATATGTCCGGATTAGAAGAATGGTTCTTGTATCACTCTGTGGAGTGAGTGACTTATTCAACATTATCCCTGATTACTCAGATGGAGTATGGCTTCGAGAGATGATGCAGTTGATGCTATCAGATGATACTGATAGTGATGATGGTGCTCGTGATATAATCATGAGATAGCTTGTATGGCTATGATGATGCTACCCATTGAATGGTATGTTTGTGCTCAAGACCATTGCTTCCAATACCTCCCTAGCTAGGAGGGAGTGTTGATATTATGGTAGCTGCGGGAGGTATTAACCTCCACGTGTAACCCTGACAAGAATAGAATATTTCGGGAAGCAAGAAGAAACCCTAAAGCATTGGACATAACCCTAGAAGACAAGTCGGCTAAAGGAAATATTTAATATTGAGTTTTTAGCCTCCAGAATGAGAGGTCGGCCCAGACAACTAAGGAGGAGCAGTGTAAATACAAGATGCCATATCTCATTTGACAGACACAACTTGCAACTGTAGAAATTTAAGAGTGTGCATTGCAGAAATTTAGTAAGTGCGCAAGTTTGGAGAGTAGCTGCAGTTGTAGCTACTGCAACTTGTATTTTTGGTTTAGGCTTGGACTTTCTCTTGGTTATGGTTTGGACTTTTTGCCTTGTGTGCTAGCTCTGGAGAGAGGTACGCTACATTGATTGGCTATTAGGCCTAGGGTTTGCTTCCATAATTATTCTCTGTCAAGGTTAAGGTGCTCGGGGGTGGCTTCGGCCTATGGTTGGGTGACAATATTGTTATATTGTCTATGGTGAAACGAGCATACCTATTATATCTAACACAAAAAACCTTGATTATATTGTAATCCTCCATTTTCTCAAGAATTCCTTTTCCCTTTAAAAAAGTCGATGCTTCCAATGATAGCCGAGAAGTGTCTTCCCCAAATAACAACTTCTTGAATCTAGACACAAAATCATAATATACTTCATAGAAATGATGGCTGACTCTTTGTCTCCATAAAGCTTGATACCACATGGTCATAGGATCCACCTTTATTTTCACTCTTCGGGCAATGTTTAAAGCTTCAAAAGTATGACAATATGTAATAGAAAATATCAAATAAGACGACATATAAAACTTTTTCTCAGTCTTGAAATGTGTCAACTATGCAGTAATTTCATTTAAAATAATCTTCCCCAATCAAAGATTGCGTTTTCGTGAACCACGAAATGCAGTGTATACAATGCCAATCAGGGAATGGTTTCTGTAGTGTCTTGGCCAGCAACTCGAGTAAACAACCAAGAAATTTCTTTATAAGGATTTTTTAAAGAACTTACTTGAATTCTGGATATATCTTCAGGCATTGATGTGGGGTCATGCAAATATTCTTGAAGAAGTTCGATTCCGTTGTTTTTGCTTTTTAGAAAATTTATGGCTTCCTCCCCTTTATAAACTAGGTTCATTTCTTGCAATTTCAACATCTCTCTAAATATTGAAGGCGCCAATAAAATAGGACTACTCTGCAACGTGATGACCCTTCTGTTTTGAATACACTTGTCGATGCACTAGGTGACAATATGCTTGCATTCAAAGACTTCTAGAACGTATCTTGCAAGAATTATCCCTGAAATCCACACCTTGTTGTTCTCTTTACCCATCGAATTTGAATAATACCAATATGAACGGGACCAATGATAGTTTTGGTCTTCTCTAGCAAAGAGGTTCAAGGTATCTCCACATAGTTGTTGTTTTCTCATGACTAACTTTGCGGAGCTGGCCAACTTCTCTTGTAATATTACTTTGCATAGTAAAATGATTTTAAGTTAGATTTTCTTTTGACGAAAGCATTAACTCAAAATAAATATGACTAACCTCGGTATAAGCATCATTAATTAACGACAATTTCAACAATAAATTTAGTAGTTGAATATGTAGGGATAACATTAAATGTGGCATCAAAAAATGTGAAGGAAGAGACATGTAAAGGCGAAGAGTCGGAGTGAGCGATTAGTATGAAAAAACAAGTTCACGAGTCCAAAGGTCCGCAAGTCCGAAAGTTCAAATGGATGAAATGGCTAAGTGTTGAAATATGTCGGGCGGAAAGTGGGGAAGTGGAGGTATAACGCGTAGGTCCGTGAGTCTGAAAGTCCAAAAGTCCACGATGCAAAAATAAACTAAGTGTTGGGTGGACTTATATGTGGGAAAATGGAACATAATACAAGTCTGAAGGTCTGCGAGTCCGAAAGTCCACAAACATAGTGAAAACAACTAAGTAAGGTAAACTTGTCACAACAAAGAAAGGGAAAAAGAGGGGAATATGAGAGTTGGGGAAAAGAAAGATATAGAAAGGGGAAAGAAGGGGTAAGAAAAGAAACGGGAAAAATAAAAATAAAGGGGAAGCACGAAAGGGGTTCAACAACTTGCTAGGGGATTTTTGAGCCAGAAAAAACCTCTACATTGTCCACATCTTCCCCTTTCTGGTGACGACCTTTGACATAGGTTTTAGATACCTCGGGTTCCATCTAAAGGCCAATCTATACCTGGAAGGTGATTGGTAGTTTCTCATAGCCAAGATTGAAAAAAAACTTTGTACCTAGTGCAACAAATGGCTATCTTGAGGTGATAGTTTAGTCCTAGTCGAATCGATCCTCGAGGCCATTCCAGTCTACTGGATGTCTCTCGCTTGGATTCCAAAAGGAATCCTTGATCGAATAAGCCAACTTTGCTATCACTTCATATGGTCAGGGACACAAGAGAAAGGGATTAAACAATCTGTTTCTTTTTTCCAAAGCCTTGGTAGCCAAAAATGTTTGGAGACTATTGTAGGGACAAGGCCTTTGGGCTTAAACAATAAAAGATAAATACCTTGGCCCCATCTCCATTGAGGAATGGATATGATCACCCATTAAAAAAGCCCATAATTCTTCTATTATTTGGAAACACAATAGCAACCTTCGCTTTGATTGGGAATTGGTTGATATGGAAAGTAGGAAAGGGGGAAAAGGTCTAGTTAGGCCTTGACCCCTAGATCAGGAGCATGAACTTGCATAAGCTTCCATTAATCCTCATCCAAGACCTTTGTTCAAAAGGATTTTACACCCTGTGTCACATTGCCAGTAACCAAGTGGAAAACAATGGACAACAACACTAGCTCTCATGGAGAGACCTGGAACTTAGAGAAGATGCAGCAAATGCTTGGAAATATTACACAGACTATCTCAAGAAATGTAATGTCATCCTCTTTGGTGCAGAGTATGAACTCCTTTGGTCTATGAATCCCTCAAGAAAAATGAGCCTAAAATTGGCTACAAGACTCTGGCACCTAAAGGAAACAATCAACCTCTAATCTAGTGGTGGAAACCATTATGGAAATACAAATGTCTGGCAAATCAAAATTATTTATGTGGCTTCTCCTATATAATAGAGCTTTAACCTAGGGAATTCTACAAAAAAAAGGCTATGAAGGCCCAGGAAGGTGCAATCTCTACGAAGCAGATTTGGAGACTAACAACTATCTTATTCTATCCTACCCTTTCACAAAGCAAGAAAGAAATTGGAAGCCTTACTAGATTACATAACACTTGGCAAGGAAATTCTATAGAGGTAGCCTTAAGGATCTGGAATTATAACAAGAATACAAAAGCATAAAGCTCTACCACTTACCCTGGCTTGGGGAATATGATTGGCCAGAAATGCAAAGCTCTTTGAGGGTAAGGATAGCCTGCCCTTCAAGTGTGCTTCTCAAAGCCTCACTATTTTAAGTGCTTTTCCTCAGTGCTCCTCTGCCCCTCCTCGTGCTCAGATCTCAACGTGCCAAATAAATGAAGCCTTACCCTTGGATTTTTTTGATGGAGCCTCACAAGGCACTCCTCCAAAGGGAGGGGTTGGGGGAATCATCCTCCTCTCCCAAAACCACTTTTATAAGTTCAAAGCTGGGATTGGTCATGCTACAAACAACTACAGTGAATTCACTGCACTCAAATTGGTCCTCACTCTTGCTTGAGAAAATGGGGTTTCAAATATCCAAATTCTGGGTGATTCTCTCCTAGTGAAACAGTGGATGAAAGGGATCTCTACTCTAAGGAAGTTGATACTTCAGCCACTGTTTAAAGACATCAAGAGATTACGATCTTCTTTTTCTCACATTACCTTTGCACATATATGTCGGGACAAAAACACTAACACTGATAGATTGTCCAAGGAGGGCCTGAAACTGCAAGAAGGATGATGGGAGATCATTGAATCCCAACAGGGGCATCTTACTTCTTATATTCATGAGTCCTGGTTTTAGCTTTCTTACTGTTTTTTATTTGACGGTTGAATGTCCTTAAAGTATCTAAGATCATTGATGGCACCTTTTTTGGACCCTCAAGGGTTTCTGTACTTTTTGTATATTATCTATTTAGCATAGATGGTATTTCCATAGAAGCTGGGCAGATCTACTTTAAGATAGACAATTTTCTTTTCCTATTTGCTGATTCTACAGTCAGAGCATATTTATCGGAAGCAGACCTCATGGTCAGATTGTATAACGACCCTTGAGAGGCAAACTGAAATACCTTATGGTATTCTACTCTTTGTAATTTTTTTACCTCTAATAAAATTACTAGACTTTTTTCCTTGGAAAAAGTAATTTGATATTGATACAAAAATGGACAGTGTCATGACCCAACACTATCTACGGCCATAAGATGAACATTCATATATTTGCATTTCATAACTTGGAAATACAACCATGTATAAATGAATGGTATTTTCTGGAAATTTCTTCAAGTAATCTAGTATTTTTATATATCATTATAGGTGCTTCTCTTGTAAGGATGGCCATTTGAAGTAAACGTTATATAATTAATTAATCACAAATTAATTCTAACTTATGGTGTCTTGTGTTAATATTATGGTAGCTGCGGGAGGTATTTACCTCTACATGTGAACTTGACGAGAATAGAAGACTCCGGGAAGCAAGAGAAACCCTAATGAATTGGCTAATAACCCTAGAAGCCTTGTCGGCTCAAGAAGATAATTTATATTAGGCTATTAGCCTCCAAGAGAAGAAGTCGGCCATAAATAATAATAATATACTGAACAGACACATACCCAGAAGGAGAAGTTGGCCCCAACAAAACTGGCAGGATTACTATAAATACAGGGCGCCAGTTCTCATTTGCAGCATCTCAGAATTGTAGTTTTCCCAGTTGGTGCGCACTGCAGTTGCAGTCTGGTGCGCAGGTTTGGAGGAGGGTTGCAGGTGCAGCTGCAGCAACAACTAGTTCTCAATATTTGCTTGAATATCTCTTGGCTAGGGTTTGGGACTATCTGATCAGTCTTTTGTGTTGTGCTATCCTTGGGGAGAGATGCGCTGCCCCTTTGTTTGGCTATTTAGCCTAGGGTTTGCTTCCGAAAGAATTCTCAGTCAAGGTTAAGGTGCTCGGAGGGAGGCTTCGACCTGTGGTTGGGTGACAAGGGTATCGTCAATGGTAAAATGAGCACACCATATTCTATATTCTAACAGGTTATGGGCCCACACCCCTTCAATCAGCCTAACACGCTGGAAGGAAACATAGCTGCTAGACATTGATCTCGTTGAGGAACTGCCGCTAGGGTTACTAGCAGGAGCAGTTTCCAAAAGCACTGCAGCTAGGGTTACTAGCAGAAGCAGTTGCAAAAATCCTATACCTCTTGTTGAGGCACCTTAAGTGATGAGATTGACCTAATATCTGGATAGATCAGTGCGCCCTAGCCCAATGCATCTTCTGGAACTCTCAGAAGACCAAGATGTGAAGTTTGGATTTCTAGTCAAACTCTAGGGTTTGACCAAGTCAAGCAGCGATGATGAACTCTATGAAGTCTGAGAACAAGCTAGATGGAGCCTCTAACTTCAGAGCATGGAAGACAAGGATTGACCTCATCCTTGCTAAGAATAAAGTGCTGGATATTGTGAAAGGAAAGATCGTGAAGCCAGAGTTTAAAGA
>ML808098.1:76333-89587 GCA_009831015.1 Picea engelmannii | reverse complement strand
CAGATGCCTTGTATGCCAAAATGTATAACCCAGTAGCATTTTTCCTGAGAAGGCAGAGGAAGACAGACCGCTTTTAAGTAAATTGATTCACATTAAATCAAGACAAAATTACTTACTCTATTAGAAACAAGACTAACCAAGGCAAAGAGGAAAACAAACCGCTTTTAAGTAAATTTGATTAACATTAAATCAAGACAAAACAACTTAATCTATTAGAAATAAAAGATCAATTATTCCACGATGAAGTGAGAATTTGGTTAACAGATATCAAGTATCCTTGCTTACAAATATTGTTTACGGTATGCTAGACACCATAAGATCAATCCAACCCAGCAACAGCTGATTTTCAATTGTTTCTAGCTCTCAGACCACATAAGAAAAGCCCCAACTACAATTTTTAGTATATAAATGATCTGCTCCCAATTCTCAGGTTCCAACAATGGTTCTATCAAATATTGCATCCAATTCTGAATGCCACAAATTTACTGAAATAGGTTCACTTAATCTGCATCTAAAAATTTTACAATGATGGAAGTCTAAGATCAGGACAATTTAGAATGAGTTGCAACATATTTACAGTTTTACATTGCATTTAATAGAGATTCAACCGGAACTGCATAGGGTGAATCCCAATCTGCATCAAAAATATCTTTAAGCTGTGACACAACAGATGAATCATAGGACCCAAAGCTGACTCCTGCAGTGGAATAAAAGTATTCCCATACAAGATTGCTTGTTCCGATGTGTGCTCGTACATCACTGACTGCATATTTTCCATGGTTGACTCTGGAATACCCAGGGTAAAGATTCCCTGTAGAATTTCCATTCTTAAGTGCTGGACCAGTTTTGTTAAAACCTGGAACTTCATAGTACTTTATGTCAACTTTCCCAGAACATCTGTTGTACCTAGATGATTTACACAGAGCATTTGTGTACAGAAGAGATTGGAGGTATTGCTGTGTATTTTCGATGAAGTGTGCCCAATATGCTACTAGAATTTTGACAGTCACATGCTTTGAAAAAACCACCTGAGAAACATGTCATATCAACAATGGCTCCATAATTCGGTTAAATCTATAAAAGCAAATGACACAATCCAATAAGTAGTGGTAGGCCAATAATGTAAGCCTCAAGTTCATAACGAGAGGCTATGAACAAATTATAAATGATAAAATTAAGATCAAGTCTGGAGTTGGAAAGAGTGACATGACGACTGGCTCCCCATCACATGATATCAAAATGTACAATAGAACCCATTTAGGAGTAAGTGATAACGAGCTCAATATTAATTTCATTGTTTACAACTTCGGAAGTAAATCTACTACATGTTGAGGATAATACATGCAATTTCAATTACCAAAAATTCAAATAGAAAGTGAAGGGAATGTTACAAAAACTGTGCTTAAAGTTAACATAGCATATAAAGGCAAGCTCTTAAAGCATGCTGAGAATCAGGAATAGATGCCACAGCTTTGCACAGGATGCCATGGAAAGGAATGTTACAGATGAAAGGGCAATGATACCCACTTCTTCTTTCCCTCTTTTTGCAAAATGTTAACATTAAACGCTTGGATTTGAATTACCCTGTTTGTGGTGCTGGTGATGGGATCTATTTTTTCAGCAAATATTGTACATTGTTGTCATTTGTTTTGACTTTGAATTTACTACCAAACAGGACTTCAGAACATTCTTTTATCCATATGTAATGGAAAGCATATCCTTATCTTGGATAAATCTGCGTAGTGCCCAGTTATTATATTGTTAACCTATTGAATTTCCTTTCTACACAATCACTACAGCTATGGTTTATCTTAATATGTCATATTCTAGCAAAAGTAGTCTTTTCAAGTCTAGGGTTGTAAGCACTAGAACAACTTTTGTTACTTGCTTAAGTTGATTAAACATTATTTTAACTGCTCAGCCTACTGTGTGGTGTTTTCTATTAAGAGCTCTATGACAGGCAGAGTCTAGTAGGCAAAGTTCTTTAGGAAACTCCTAGAGTACCCAATGGGTTCAATTGTTTCTTTCTGTTAGAGATTTTTTCTCAGAGTGGTCAGTTGAATAATGCCTTGGTTACAGGACAACATTCCACTCAGAAAAGATTGATGACCAAACTTTAGTAGCCACCTGGCCACTTTGTCAACCTAAACTACAAAAGAACTGTCCAGTCATTCCTCATTTGTAGCATTCTAATCCACAATACTCTGGGCCTAGGAAATTCCAAAAGTGCATTGAAAGACTAAATCCATGTCCTGAAGTCCTCCAAATCTGCCGAATCTCTCAAGGGGGAGTGGTATGATATAGATACATAGACAATTAGAGATCAGACATTGAAATCGATATTTTCTTATTGAATTGTATTATTGACATCGTTTAATAGAAATGCTGGTATTTTGAGATCAGTTCGTGGTTCAACTCGAATCAATACTGTAGTTGTTTAAGCAGCGAGACGCCGATTGGAAGGGCCCACCAATCCGGCCATCGTTGCTCTGTGCAATTAGCATAGGAACTGTAAGTGTGTTTACTAGATAGACAGATTTCCTCTGTTTTCATTCCTTACACCAGATAGCTCTGTTCTTGTTTAATTTGTGCAATCGGTTTCATTGTTGTTTATCATCTAACAGTGTTCATTGTATAGCTCAACAATAGACTTCATTCCAATTGGAATCGTGGGAATCTTCGTTGGCACCAGTTTAGCCTTTTGTTTTAGTGAAATCGGCCTAGAAATGAGGCTAGGGCCTCATGGGCAAGTTGATGGGTTTTGTGGGTTTGTGACGGGGTGTCACACCCATAGAGGAATAAAATATTCTAATTAATTATTGAGTTGAGAAGGGGTGCCTAAACTCACTCATTGGACTTGTATATAAAGGAGAGAGGTCATTGTGACATTTGCATATTGTGGCAAGGATGGAGTTAGCATAAGTGAGTGACCACTTGTGCTAGGAGGCTTGGTGATTTCAGCGAAGGGAAATTTTGCATGTGCAAAGGAAGCCGAATTTTCCATACATGTACATGGGTTGCAGTGGGCATAGTCGCATATGTATGCGGGTTCCAGGACGGTGAATCGCGTATGTATGTAGGTTGCAGTGAGCACAGTCGCGTATGTACGTAGGTTGCAGAAGAGGTGAATTGTGTACATCCATACAAGTTTTCTGGGTAGGAGCAGGTCCGTACAGGTTGACGTCAATAGGTCGTACAGGTGGTTTGCAGTAGATTTGTGGGTAGAGGAAATTTCCAGGGATTTGCTGAGGTTTGGTTTTCTGATTTTTCTAGTTATTGGAGGACAGGGTTGTCCTCACAGTTTGGTGGATTTGTATTATCTGGGAGGGTTGGTTTTTCCCTCGGAATTTCTGAAATTAACAAGGTTACAGAACATAAATTTCATGTCTCATATGTGTTGACGATTCATCTCTGATCTTGTTGTTTCCGCTATATATATTTTCAGTCAATAATTTTCAATGTAAAATTGTTCAGTGATAACAATTAGGCTTTAATGTTAGTTCACTAGGAAGAAATTTTCAGATCTGAAAATTAGTCACATAAGATTGTATGTGAAAATTGACAGTGCTACCATTACAGCTCTGTAACAATTTCGATTTCATAATTTGAATGCACCAAAAATATAACTCTGTTTCCATACATATTCACTCTAGTTTGTAAACTAGTTTTTGCAGACAACACCTCTGTTTTGATTTCGATTGGGTTATGATCCAGATGCAGCTTGAACAATTACACTGCAATCTTGTTTTATAAATGACAATTGCATTACCTTTCAAATCATAATTTAAGATAACTTTGTTTGGCATTAAAGCACAGAGCTGTATCATTTGGGATTCCATCCATAGGGATGTCCATATCTTTATCTCACTGCGTCTCACAAGAGAACCACACTCACTAGTGCTCAGCCACTAGGATCACGTTCACCTATGCTCATCCACAGGCACGTCCAACTCAACAGATCTTATTTCCCACTACATTACATAGGAGAGTCATCTGGAGTTTATCATCTCAACTCTCTGCTCGGAGGAGGCTAATACATCGTCTTCATCTCTGTCTCATAACAATGCACCCAGCTCATGGGAATTCACACGTTCACCTTGTGCTCAGCCACAGGCATGTCCAACTCAGCAGATCTCCTTTCTCACTGCGTTAAATAGGAGAATCATCTGGAGATCTTCTCAACTCTCTATAAGGGGGAGGCCATCACTACGTTCCCGTTCTGTCTCAAATAGGAACCACACACCCATCTCAGGGGCTCTCTCTCAGCTCGACTCAATCAGTCTCTGGCCTGGAGGATGTCTCATGCAACTATAATCATCAACACTCCATCTCAGCTAGGGAGGCATTCTCCATCAGGCCAAGTCTCACACAGAAGTATTTGAACTTCGTCCTAGCTGTAATCATCAACACTCCCTCTCAGCTAGGGAGGTAATCTTCACCAAGCTAGTTTCTCATAGAAGTATTCGAACTTCGTATTGGCAAGCGATTTGGTGAAGATATCTGCAATCTGCTCATGTGTAGGAAGATACTGCACGTGTACTACTTTCCTCTGCAACATGTCTCTGATATAATGATATTTTATCTCAATGTGTTTCGATCTATCATGAAACATAGGGTTCTCAGAGTGCCTCACACAACTCTGGTTATCACAAGTAATAATAGGATCCATCTCATGATCAAATAAATTTGTCAGAAGCCACACTACTTCGCAGACTGTCATACTCAATGCTATATACTCTGCTTCAACGGTACTAAAGGCCACAGAGCTTTGTTTCTTGTTGCACCAGGAAACCATGATAAACTACAAGGTAAAACAACAACCGGATGTGCTCTTCCGGTCCACTGTACTCTTTGCTCAATCTGTATCGGCATATCCTTGCAAACTCAAGTTCACACTAGAGGCATATCTCAGGCCATATCCAACTGTGCCGCGTATATATATCTCAATACATGCTTTACTGTTATCCAATTAGTTTGTCTTGGCTGACTCATGGATTGATTAAGCACATTCGCTACATAGCATATATCAGGTCTGTTGTTAACCAGATACATCAATGATCCAATCAAATGTCGTTACACATGTGGATCAATCTCGTTTGAATCATCATCATTCATTTTTCATCAAATCCACCACCATCGGTGTAGACATGGATTTGCATTCTGTCATACTGAAATTCTTTAATATCCCCACTGCATATTTTACTTGACTTAGGAAAAGTCTCATTGGTCCTCTGTCATACTTCTTGTCCCAAGAAGTAGTGCATCATACCTAGATCCTTCATCTCGAAATCAGAAGTCAAAGCTTGCTTGTAAGGACACAACTTTTTGAATAAGTCATCAAAATCAGGCTCTTGTCACCAGCAATGTAATAGTATAGGTTTGGATCAACAATAGTCTTGTTGAAACCCAAACTGATGTAGTTTCCAACTTATGGATGGTAGTACAGATGGGAGTGCATCGGGCTACTGGATCAATATGTCTCATCATAGTTCACTCCCTCTGCTTGTGAGAATTCTCCGACTACAAGTCTCGAATCCTCCGACTACAAGTCTCGTTTTGTATTTCTCCATACTTCCATCAGTTGCATATCTTTTTGCCTCTTGCAGAGTTTGTCAAGCAGAGACAGGCCTTTTATGGCCTACTGTAAATTCCCTGGGAATATCAACTGGAACAACTGGAGCAATTGTATCAATGGAAGTCTCCCTCTGAACAACTGAGGGGGAGAAGGTATTTGTCTTTTCCTTCTTCTCAATTAGTTTTGAGTCCCTCTGAGTCAAGTGACTCCCTTTGAAGTCTTGAAGGAAAAACATCTTCTTTTGTTGTTAACCTGCTTGGAACAAGGAAACAAACGAAAGGAAACAAGACAAGAATATCTCTTAGAGGAGATTCATGAGTACATCTCTAGAATCAAAACAATTTAAGGATTGTTGTCACAACTATAACACCTCCTTGTAATGTAGCATGATAATTAAAACAATCAAACTTGGAGTCTTCACTTACAGTGTGTTGTTCTTCTGAATGCACTGAGACTTCTTTGGATCCAAGATTTCACCAAGGGTTCCTTCCTCCTGCAAGCACCCTTATGACAATGATGCAAATAATATATATACAAGTGCATACCTGAGAGTGTACACAAATGGAGATTATGCTTGTTTGTCAGTGTTATGATGAGCAATGACATTCCTCGCTTGTTTGTCTTGTAGCCACCACTGAACACTCATAGTAACAGTCAACTTCAGCGACATGAAGAGCCCAGTTGCGAATCCATTCCAGCTGCCTTGAAATCTCATGATCACCTCCACTTAAAGCTGTTGCAATAAATGATGGATGAGGAGCTATCAATATGCAAGATGCTGCAAAAGGGCAGTTCTTCTAACATATGCTTCTGGGTGATTAGATATCTCTCAAGAAATCACCATATTTAGAAGAGCAGGAGCTAATGCCGATGCTTCTGGATGCATTGTCATACACTCCATACACACTCCTAGCATGGGTATGAGTTTTCCAAGAACCACGAAGTCTCTTCCAAGAAACTCTACACTGTGTCTCCGCTTGTCATATCCATGCATGACAGGAAGCACAAAAGCACTGTTCTTGAATCAGAAACTTTCCTCCAAGGGCCAGCTCCTGGCGGTGATATCTTATTAGAAGGGAAGTACCACGAGTTGCTGCCAGATTCAGGGGCCAGCTCTGTAATGGCAGATTCTACTCCCCTTTCCCCAGAATTTAATCTGTTCATGTCTCTATTGTTGCCAAGATCCTCTGTTTTATTTTGTTTTGGTTGCCACAAAAATCTCAATGAGTAACCATCTAGATTATTGTTGGAATCACCTCCTCCTTCACCACTTAAAAAGACGAAAACAATTTTGTCACCAATAGCATAACCCACTACCAACGCCTACCATATTCATCTCTGCTTCATACTCAACTTGATCTTATGCTAGAATATTTCTCTGTTCACAAAATGAATGGAATGATATGCATCCATTGTTCACTCGATGAGCTCCTATGTTGGAACTACTACCCTTGAACAGGTGGACACGGGCATTTAATTTCTTAAAGTTAATTGGATGTTGAGCTAATGCTTTGGATAAATCTGCTAGAAGTTTCTGTGCATCTTCAAAGAAGAGCAAGAGCACTTCAACCACAAATTCAGGATTGCTCTCATCCTACGATTACTGGAGTTGCGTGAATTGTTCATCCAAGAATACCTCTCGGTACTAAGACAAAGTGTAGTCGATGAACCTGTGATGCAACTGAATGACGTCCAGCCCTTTCCTCATTACAGATCTGCTGCTAGCGTGTTAGTGTGGAAGCCTTAGGGTGTTAGAGGGTTACTGTGGCAGCCTTACGAATCTGTTGTTAGGTGTCACTGCGGCTGCCATAGGTTTGTTGTTAGGTGTCACTGCTGTTAGGTGTCATTGTTGTGTACTTCATGCTTAAACCTTCCAGTTAGGTGTCACTGTTGTTAGGTGTCATCAACACTGTTGTTAGGTGTCACTACTGTTAGGTCTCCTTTTTACAGTTCTGTCAAAAAAAAACAGTGAACTGGAAGCTTCACCAGGTCCCTCTTTATGGCTGGACTGAGGTCATCAAATATCCACAGAAAATTAATAAAGAGTCCGGCCTTCTTTTCTTATATCAGTGGTAAAGGTTTTAGCAACCTTTCTTCAATTGTGCATTGGTCATCTTCAGGACCTGCTCTGATACCTTGTTGGATTTTCAATGAGCTATGGCTCATGGATTTACTTTAAATTTTCTGTTTAGTTTTACTTGAACAATAACTACTGCAGTAAACCAAGATCACAAGAAGAATAACCATGCACAAGAACACAAGAATGAAACCTTCTCAACAAGGGAAGAAAACCCAGCCAATCCTTTGTTATATTCCTCAAGAGAAAGACTTCCCACACCATCACCAAACCTAGCACACAAGAGGGTGTTATAATTCTCATAATTTCAGACGACAACTTTTGAAATCATGAGATGACACAATGATAAGTGTGTTTCCTCAATGGAGATTCACCTTTATTTATATAAGACTTGTCACATCAAATGATGTGTCTATTGGCACAATAGGTCCGACCTCAATAACTCAAAATACAATTAATAATTACCATATTAACTATCTTTTATATTAATTATCTATTACATTAGTTATCTTTTACATTAAGGTGGGGCCGACCTGTACCCTTTACATTACAAATAGGGTTACAATCAAGTCTGACTCTTGAACAATATAGCAAGGGATCTCATACACCCACTAGTGCTCTGCCACTAGGGGCACATCCATATGGATGTCCATATCTCTATCTCACTACGTCTCAGAGGAGAACCACACTCACTAGTGCTCAACCACTAGGATCACGTCCACCTATGCTCATCCACAGGCACGTCCAACTCAACAGATCTTTTTCCCACTACATTACACGGGAGAGTCATCTGGAGTTCATCATCTCAACTCTCTGCTCAGAGGAAGCTAATACATCGTCTTCATCTCTGTCTCATAACAATGCACCCAACTCATGGGAATTCACACGTTCACCTCGTGCTCAGCCACAGGCACGTCCAACTCAGCATATCTCCTTTCTCACTTCGTTACACAGGAGAATCATCTGGAGTTCTTCTCAACTCTCTATAAGGAGGAGGCCATCACTATGTTCCAGTTCTGTCTCAAATCGGAACCACACACCCATCTCATGGGCTCTGTCTCAGGTCGACTCAATCAATCTCTAGCCTGGAGGATGTCTCACCCAGTTGTAATCATCAACACTCACTCTCAGCTAGGGAGGCATTCTCCATCAGGCCAAGTCTCGCACGGAAGTATTTGAACTTCGTCTTGGCTGTAATCATCAACACTCCCTCTCAACTAGGGAGGTAATCTTCACCAAGCTAGTTTCTCACAGAAGTATTCGAACTTCGTATTGGCATGGGATTTGGTGAAGATATTTGCAATCTGCTTATGTGTAGGAAGATACTGCACGTGTACTACTTTCCTCTACAACATATCTCTGATATAATGATATTTTATCTCAATGTGTTTCGATCTATCATGAAACATAGGGTTCTCGTAGAGCTTCACACAGCTCTGGTTATCACAAGTAATAATAGGATTCATCCCATGATCAAATAAATCTGTCAGAAGCCACACTGCTTCGCAGACTGCCATACTCAATGCTATAAAATCTGCTTCAGTGGTACTCAAGGCCACAGAGCTTTGTTTCTTGCTGCACCAAGAAACCATGATAAACTCCAAGGTAAAAACACAACCGGATGTGCTCTTCCGGTCCACTATACTCTTTGCTCAATCTGTATCTGCATATCCTTGCAAACTCAAGTTCACACTAGAGGCATATCTCAGGCCATATCCAACTGTGCCTCATATATATATCTCAATACATGCTTTACTGTTATCCAATGAGTCTGTCTTGGCTGACTCATGGATTGAGTAAGCATATTCGCTACATAGCATATATCAGGTCTGGTGTTAACTAGATACATCAATGATCAAATCAGATGTCGTTACACATCTGGATCAATCTTGTCTGAATCATCATCATTCATTTTTCGTCAAATCCACCGCCATCGGTGTAGACATGGATTTGCATTCTGTCATATTGAACTTCTTTAATATCCCCACTGCATATTTTAATTGACTTAGGAAAATTCTCATTGGTCCTCTGTCATACTTCTTGTCCCAAGAAGTAGTGCATCATACCCAGATCCTTCATCTCGAAATCAAAAGTCAAAGCTTGCTTGTAACGACACGACTTTTTGAATAAGTCATCAAAATCAGGCTCTCGTCACCAGCAATGTAATAGTATAGGTTTGGATCAGCAACACTCTTGCTGAAACCCAAACTTCATCAAGAATCCATCTAACTGATGTAGTTTCCAACTTATAGATTGTAGTACAGATGGGAGTACATCGGGCTACTGGATCAATATGTCTCATCATAGTTCACTCCCTCTCCTTGTGAGAACCCTCTGACTACAAGTCTCATTTTGTATTTCTCCATACTTCCATCAGTTGCATGTCTTTCTGCCTCTTGCAGAGTTTGTCAAGCCCAGACAGGCCTTTTATGGCCTACTGTAAAGTCCCTGGGAATATCAACTAGAACAACTGGATCAACTATATCAATGGAAGTCTCCGTCTGAACAACTGATGGGGAGAAGGTATTTGTATTTTCCTTCTTATCAATTAGTTTTGACTCCCTCTGAGTCAAGTGACTACCTCTGAAGTCTTGAAGGAAAAACAACTTCCTTTGTTGTTAACCTGTCTGAAACAAGGAAACAAACGAAAGGAAACAAGACAACAATATCTCCTAGAGGAGATTCATGAGTACATCTCTAGAATAAAAACAATTTAAGGATTGTTGTCACAGCTATAACACCTCCTTGTAATGTAGCATGATAATTAAAACAATCAAATCTGGAGTCTTCACTTCCAGTGTGTTGTTCTTCTGAATGCACTGAGACTTCTCTGGATCCATGATTTCACCAAGGGTTCCTTCCTCCTGCAAGTACCCTTATGACAATGACGCAAATAATATATATACAAGTGCATACCTGAGAGTGTACACAAATGGAGATTATGCTTGTTTGTCAGTGTTATGATGAGCAATGACATTCCTCGCTTGTTTGTCTTGTAGCCACCACAGAACACTCATAGTCAAAGTCAACTTCAGCGACATGAAGAGCCCAATTGCGAATCCATTCCAGCTACCTTGAAATCTCATGATCACCTTCACTTAAAGTTGTTGCAATAAATGATGGATGAGGAGCTATCAATATGCGAGATGCTGCAAAAGGGCAGTTCTTCTAACATATGCTTCTGGATGATTAGATATCTGTCGAGAATTCAGCATATTTAGAAGAGCGGGAGCTAATGCCGATGCTTCTGGATTCAATGTCATACACTCCATACACACTCCTAGCATGGGTATGAGTTTTCCAATAACCAGGAAGTCTCTTCCAAGCAACTCTACACTGTCTCTGCTTGTCATATCCATGCATGACAGGAAGCACGAAAGCACTGTTCTTGAATCAGAAACTATCCTCCAAGGGACAGCTCCTGGCGGTGATATCTTATTAGAAGGTAAGTACCACAGGTTGCTGCCAAATTCAGGGGCCAGCTCTGTAATGGCAGATTCTACTCCCCTTTCCCCATAATTTGATCTGTTCATGTCTCTACTGTTGCCAAGCTCCTCTGTTTTATTTTGTTTTGGTTGCCACAGAAATCTCAATGAGTAACCATCTAGATTATTGTTGGAATCACCTCCTCCTTCACCACTTAAAAAGACTAAAACAATTCTGTCACCAATATCATAACCCACTACCAACGCCTACCATATTCATCTCTGCTTCATACTCAACTTGATCTTATGCTAGAATATTTCTCTGTTCACAAAATGAATGGAATGATATGCATCCATTGTTCACTCGATAAGCTCCTGTGTTGGAACTACTACCCTTGAACTGGTGGACACAGGTATTTAATTTCTTAAAGTTAATTGGATGTTGAGCTAACGCTTTGGATAAATCTGCTAGAAGTTTCTGTGCATCTTCAAAGAAGAGCAAGAGCACATCAACCACAAATTCAGGATTGCTCTCATCCTACAATTACAGGAGTTGCGTGAATTTTTCATCCAGGAAGACCTCTCGGTACAAAGACGAAGTGTAGTCGATGAACCTGTGATGCAACTGAATGACATCCAGCCCCTTCCTCATTACAGATCTGCTGCTAGGGTGTTAGTGCGGCAACCTTAGGGTGTTAGAGGGTTACTGTGGCAGCCTTACGGATCTGCTGTTAGGTGTCACTTCGGCTGCCATAGGTTTGTTGTTAGGTGTCATTGCTGTGTACTTCATGCTTAAACCTTCCAGTTAGGTGTCACTGTTGTTAGGTGTCATCAACACTGCTGTTAGGTCTCCTTTTTGCAGTTCTGTCCAAAAAAAAACAGCGAACTGGAAGCTTCACCTGGTCCCTCTTTATGGCTGGACTGAGGTCGTAAAATCTCCACAGAAAATAAAAAAAGAGTCCGGCCTTCTTTTCTTATATCAGTGGTAAAGATTTTAGCAACCTTTCTTCAATTGTGCATTGGTCATCTTCAGGACCTGCTCTGATACCATGTTGGATTTTCAATGAGCTATGGCTCATGGATTTAATTTAAATTTTCTGTTTAGTTTTACTTGAACCATAACTACTGCAGTAAACCAAGATCACAAGAAGAATAACCATGCACAAGAACACAAGAATAATCCTGGAAAACCTTCTCAATAAGGGAAGAAAACCCAGCCAATCCTTTGTTATATTACTCAAGAGAAAGACCTCCCACACCATCACCAAACCTAGCACACAAGAGGGTACTGTAATTCTCATAATTTCAGACCACAACTTCTGAAATCATGAGATGACACAATGATAAGTGTGTTTCCTCAATGGGGATTCACCTTTATTTATATAATACTTGTCACATCAAATGATGTGACTGTTGCCGTCCTAATACACACTTGCAAACGTGAGCAAAATTCAACTCACTTAGTGTGTCCTTGGAGGCACAATGCCTAAATTCACAGTGCACACTGTCACTTTGACTGAAACCTCTTCCTTCTAGGCTTACTCCTAGGGAAGCCAAGGTGGGTAGACCCTAGTTATTAGATGTGATTTAACTTTGAAGTTCTAGGAGTTGGCTTTAAATTGTTAAAGGTTAAGGGAAAAACTAACTTATGATGCTAAGGCAGCAAATGCAAAGTGCAAGATTATTTAATGACAAGCAAACCCTTCTCTAAGTCAACTAAGACTAGTGCCTAAATGTTGGGCAAGGGGTCAACTAAGTTTTGAGGGGGTTCAATTACAAAAGATTACAAGTAAAACTAGATTACAACTATCCCACAACAAAGATACAATTACTTACACAAAGACTAAGAAATGCTACAAGGATACAAAATATACACAAGATACAAATGAACAAGATTAAAGGTGTCAAAGTGTGAAATTTAAGAGATATTTAAAGTAAAAATCAATCACATAAGGCCAAGCATGCCCCAATAGCACTTACTCTATTGGACTGTTTTTCAATGACAACCACTAAAGCACTCAAGATTCAACAAGATGATGCCTCCCCAATGGGATACTCAACTTCTTCTTGAATCACACCACAAGAGCATAAGATAAGAGATGTAAATACTTGGAAACTCAATGCTCAAGAAATATAACACTTAGATATTCAAACCACAAGATGCATAAGCGATTGAT
>ML808097.1:92891-103453 GCA_009831015.1 Picea engelmannii | reverse complement strand
GAAAGGTAGACACAATTGACATCCCCCAAATGGAGACACTTGATGAAACTGTAAATATGGTGTTGGAGCTATGGCACTGATAAATGGAAGGGAGGACATCATGAAGGTCTGTCCTCAAAAACTTGTCAATGAGCCTACTGGCTGGTCCATACAAGATGCAACACTTGGGCGTGACATAATATGAGGATGACTAAACAAATAAAAGGTCTCTTTGAAGGATTCCCCAACCTCGATGAGTAAGCGGTCGTCATAACCAGTCAAAGGAGTTTTAAATCAAGTGGATGAATTTTGTCGACCAAATCAACTTATACAAACTCACTCTCCTCGCACATTTTTTCATGTTCATTAAATTCTTGATCACCTACTACTCACCACTTAAGAGGTGGTTGTACCTCCATAATAGGTGTGCATCCTTATTGTCGATGGGACCATTGAAATGGTTTTTCAACCATAGTGAATAAAATATGTTATATAACCAAAAAAAAATCAACCTACGGCCAACATAGACTTGGAACCGAAATGAACACCCCTAATAAATGTAAGCTAACAACAAGAAAACCAAGGGATCAAGGGGCCCTCTGAAAACCAAACCTCTGGGGGATGTCAAGTCCCCAAAATATTGGCCAACAAAGGTGAGAGTAATAGTTAATATAACCCTTACATAACAACAATGACTCATGCAAGTTCCCTTTTTTAAGGTGGGTACCCTCTAGGGGAACTGAAACAGGGATTCAACATCTACCCAAGGTACTATGGAAAATTCCCACTCACAAAAAATTCTATAGATACCTAAAACAAGACACTAAGGTTACCACCTCAAAATCGGTGACCGGGGAAACAGTCGAGGGTACAAGAACACATATGGGAAAGGAAAATAAGTTTGAAGCCTTGAAAGTGCTACATCACAAAGAGGTGTGTGAACTTATGAAACCATTGTGCACGTAGTTCGCAGCCTGTTGTGCATTCAAGTGCGAACATCCTTCACGATTCCCGCAACTGGAGTATTCGTGAGCTGCTAACTCCCCGCAGCCAAGTAAAGGGCGAGGTGAAAACTCCCCGCAGCCAAGTGAAGGGTGAGGTGTGAACTCCCCACAGTCAAATCTAGAGTGAGGTGCAAGAACCATGGTATTTACGCATGCATGGAAAGAAAATCTTGAATTTCGAAAGTTTATATATTTTGCATGTGTTGGAGCCTTTTTTTTACGAGCGTAAGTTTTTCATTTTTACTGCGTGGGTCAGTATGCTTGCATGCATGGAGTTTGGAGTGTAAGTTTGCATGCTGTGAGAAAATCATGGAGTTTTTATATAAAAGTCTTTATATATGAGTCTTTATATTAGCTTTAATTTTTAAGAGGTAAAGGTGGAGTTATAAAGTTTATTAAAGGAACTTTATGATAGTTTCATAAAAGGAAAAAGTGGATTTATATATGATAAAGTAAAGTGGAGTTATATATTTTTTCTCATTTAATTGCTTCTTACTTTCTCTTTAAAAAGGTGGAGTTATATGTTGGTTATTTTTTATATATAAAGAGGGAGTTATAAGTTTCTTTTTTAAAAAGTGGATATTTTGGATATTAAGATGCATGCATGATTTAAGCTGAGAACAGAGATAGATTTGGATCAATGGATCCAAAGGCAGAGCGACGGACTACTCAGCACAGGAGAAAACTCAACAGAAACTTGCATATCCTTGGTGATTCACTTACAGATAATATCTTGCAGCGATGGCGAATCCACTGGCAGAGACCTACGTTAACGAAGCCAACAAGTTAGATGGGTCAAACTTCATTAACTGGAAATTCAAGATGCAGACGCTCATGGAGGGTTATGGTGTCTGGAACATTGCGAAGGGAACTGAACCGAAACCTGATGCAGCTGGAGGTGTGAAAGTAGCATAGATCCAAGACTGGGAGAAGCGCGAAAACAAGGCAAAGGTATTGTTGCACATGTCAGTTAAAGATAGCATAATTCCACATATTAGAGACGCTATAACTTCTGTTGGAACATGGACAGCTCTTAAAGCATTGTATGAAACTAGCAGCACAAATCGCATTTTGTTGCTGAAAACTAAATTGCTAGGCATTAATATGGATGGAAATGAATCTTTTAGTTCATTTTTGGGTCGCATTAAAGAGGTGAAAGACAAGTTAGTAAATATAGGGGAAACTGTTTCCAATACTGATCTAGTGACTATTACCTTAAATGGTATGCTAGAAGACTATCATATGTTTGTAACGGGTCTTGCATCAAGGGAGAAACCTCCTACGTTTGAAGAATGGACAGGTATTTTGCAGCAAGAGTTAGAGAGGCGCGGGAATCTGAAGCCTCCGTGTAAATATTTGGCACTATGGTCAAATAATAGATCTCTGAGAGGGATATCAGGAGTAAGAGGCAGAGGAGGCAGTTCATGGCAGAGAGGCAGTTCATTGCAGAGAAGACAATATCTAAATCAAGGTATGCAATCTAATAGGAATGAGTCAAAGAGTTTTTTTTATTGTGGTCGACCTGGACCTATGGTTAAAGACTATCATAAGAAGAAAAGTGATGAGGCTAGGAATAAACCTAGAACAGATTCAGGTCATTATGCACAAAAATATTCAAATCAAGATCACATGTTATTTATTGCTAGTGATGATATTGATGAACCCTCAAATTTTGACTCACGGGATCTTAGGTTGTTTGTGTCTAACACTGCTTTATCTACTGACATGGATGATTTTGATGCCTAGTTTGTGGATTCCGGAGCATCAATACATATGACTTGTAATAAAAATTGGTATGATAATTTTAAAGAAACACATAATGGTGCTAGCATATATCTTGGAGATGACCGGGCTCATCAGATCAAGTGATATGTAGACATTCCTGTGACATTATTGAATGGTACTGTTCGTCACATTCGCAATGTGGTGTATGTGCCAGGAATAAAGAAAAATTTGATCTCAGTGTCCACCATTACAGATCAGAACTTGAAGGTTGAATTCCTCAAGAATTATTGCATAGTGAAGGATCTATTGGACCACTTCCAAACTGTTGCAATGGGTGTCAGAGTAGGAGGTCTATACAAACTTGATGTTACGAGCAAAGCACATCATGCACTGACTTCTGCCACTATGCCAACAAAGATTCTTTGGCATCAAAGGTATGGACACAACAATCATCATGATTTATTGTTATTACAGAAAAAGAATATGGTTGAAGGAATTCCCATGTTAAAGAATGAGAACGTTGCTTGTGATGGATGTGCATTAGGAAAGATACACAGAGATGAATTCCCCTCTAATCCTGATAAGAAAAAGAGAGATGTGTTAGATCTTGTGCATACTGATGTTTTTGGGCCTATGCAGACTAGGTCTTTAGGAGGTGCATTTTACTTTCTGTTATTTATTGATGATTGCACGAGATACACATGGGTTTACTTCCTTAGATGAAAAAGTGATGTTTTCAAGTACTTTAAGGAATTCAGAACCATGGTGGAAAAGCAGACAGGAAAATTCATCAAAATCCTTCGTTCAGATCAAGGGGGAGAGTATAAATCAGGGGACTTCAACAAATATTGCAAAGAGAATGGAATAGTACAGTAGTTTACAGTACCTCACACTCCACAGCAAAATGGAGTCGCCGAAAGGAAAAACAGAAATCTGGTCGAGTGTGCACGCAGTATGATGAAAGGTAAAATTCTCTCAAATGCATTTTGGGCTGAAGACATAAATACTGTAGTTTATTTAAAGAATAGAAGTCCGACAAGGTGTCTTGATAGTGTTACTCCTTTAGAAGCCTTGTATGGTTCCAAAACTGCAGTTAATAAATTGAAAGTATTTGGGTGTAAAGCTCTTGCACATATTCCAAAGGAGAATAGGAGGAAATTGGATGCTAAAGCCACTAAATGTATTTTCATTGGGTATTGTTCTAAATTTAAAGCATACAAATTGTTTGATCCTGCTGCTCACAAAGTATTTGCAAGTAGAGATGTATTTTTCCATGAGTAGGAAGTAGGACATCATGACGACAACATTCATGAGGAATGGTAGAGACTTCTTGATGAAGGAGTTAAAGAAGAGCAACAGCAGCAGCAACCCACACAACAACAGCCATCCCCGCAGCGACAACAACAATCATTGTCGCAACGACAATAATAGTCATCCCCGCAGCAACAGCAATAGCCATCCCCGCAGCGACAACAGCAGTAGAAACAAGAAGGACTCGGTGATATTGACAATTCCAGTAGTCACAGTTCACCTACACGTGAAGCGAGATCTTCACAAAGTGGGGAGGAAGATAATCAGCTGAGAAGAACTTCAAGACAGATTCGTCTTCCTGAAAGGTATAAATACTATGCCCTAATGAGTAGCATTTCAAGTGTTATAGAACCCATGAATTTTGATGAAGCTAATGAACATGATGAATGGCGAAATGCAATGGAGGAAGAATATGAATCTATAATGAAAAACAATACTTGGGAATTGACTAAATTGCCTAAACATAAGAAGCCCATTGGATGCAAATGGATATACAAACCCAAGTTTAAATCATATGGTAGTACAGATAAGTATAAGGCTAGACTGGTTGCAAAGGGGTATTCACAAAAAGAAGGTATTGTTTATGCTGATAAATTTGCACCAGTAGCTAAATTGTATACTATCAGAATGTTAATCGCTTTAGCTACAAAGTATCATGGGAAGTTGCATCAGCTAGATGTTAAATCTGGATTTTTGAATGGTGAGTTAAAGGAAGAGGTTTACCTTACTCAACCTGAAGGGTTTTTTGAAAAGGGGCAAGAACACTTAGTGTGTAAGTTAAAGAAAACATTGTATGGACTAAAACAGGCACCTAGGTCATGGTATGAGAAGATAGACTCTTTCTTTCTTCAACAGGGTTTTACGAGGAGAAAAAGTGATCCAAATCTGTATACCAAATTTGATGAACAGGGGTATATAGTATTGATTTCATTATATGTTGATCATTTAATAATTACAGGAAATCCAGATAAGTTAATTGATGAAATCAAGGAGCAGTTATCAAAGGTATTTGAAATGAAAGATCTTGGTGAGTTACATTACTTCCTAGGTCTTGAAGTTTGGAGAAATGCAGGCCAAAATTTTGTTTGTCAGAGTAAGTATATTAGAGAAATACTTAAGATATTTAAAATGGATCCAGAGAAATACGTAAGAGATTTAAAATGGATCACTGTAAGTCTTCTATTGTTCCCATGCAGCAGAATGTGAAACTTTCTTGTGATGATGGTTCAAAGGAGGTGAATGGCACTGTGTATAGACAGATGGTGGGTAGTCTGATTTATCTCACCACAACCAGACCTGATATTTCATATTCTGTGAGTGTGTTAAGTCAGTTCATGGCGAAACCTCATGAAAGCCATTGGAATGCAGCAAAGGCAGTACTCAGGTATCTAAAAGGTACACTTGATTATGGTATTAAGTATACTGATGCATCTAATGTTGAGTTGATTCTGATTGGGCTGGCAATCTGGATGATTGAAGATCAACCACTGGATATGCGTTCAACATTGGATCCCGGGTTGTTTCATGGAGCAGTAAAAAGAAGCCTACTGTATCTTTGTCTTCTACTGAAGCAAAATATAAATCTTTGTGTGCAGCAACTTGTGAAGTTGTTTGGTTAAGAAGACTTCTTCAAGATGTTAGAGAAGAATGAAAGGAACCTACGATGATTAGATGTGACAATCAAAGTTCAATCAATATTGCGAAGAATCCGATTTTTCATGCAAGGACAAAGCATGTTGAAACTCAGTATCATTTTGTTCGAGAAAAGTTGCAGTCAAATGAAATAACTATTGTGTATTGTAATACTAGTGAAAATGTTGCTGATATTTTCACTAAGCCTCTTGGAAAGATTAAGTTCGAACTATTTAGGGAGATGTTAGGTGTAGAAGTCAATCCATTCTCCATTAAAGGGGAGACTTGGAAATAATGTAAAAAGCACCAGCTTTAAGCACCAGTTATAAGCTTCAGTTGTCAGAATTAGTTGTAGGCATGTTAAGAGTCAGTTCTTAGTTAAGAGTCCAGTTGTCTTTGGTTTGCATGTAACCGACTCGATAGAGTCTTTTCCTATATAAGTATGTAATCTGTCTTCATTTAATAACAGAGAAGTGAGCGTAGCCTCACCGTGGTGTTTTGCTCGTATATTTTATCTTTATCAACATTAAATTTCATTCATTAATTTGGTACAACGATGAAGAAAATGTCAGCATATGAAATAATATGACAAGCTAAGTACATTGCATAAGGAAACAATTAAGCTGAGAAAAGAACTAACAGGAGTAGGCTTTCATGTATTTCAGAACCCTATCTCAAGGATTTTGCCCAATTTTAAATCAATCCAAACAAAATAACCTACCAAAAAGTAAATCCTGATGAAAGATATTGCAACATTAGATCATTCCAAAAGAACATGAATAACATGAAACACATTGCTCATGGCATGTAATAAAATCGGAGCAGAAAACTGTGACATTGACGCACCTTGTACATGGAGTGTGCTGACAGGAAGGAGAAAGATGCAAGATAAGCCGGTTCAATTAATCAAACATATATAGAAAATCTTTCTTTGGACTTTCATGCAACTGTGAACACGAACGAGTTTCTGTCAACTAGAAGATCTCCATGGTGGCTATTATATTCTACTTTATGCTGCTACTTAAAATTTCTTCAAATTTTCCCATGCCAACTGATGGTAGAGACAGAGGAACTACGATTCCTTGGAAGTCTTTCATCAGAGGAACCGAGAAATTTGACACCCCGGGTGCTACAACTGGCGCAAAACCTCCATACACTGCTTCCCCCACCCAAAATAAGACTTGGCACATTCAACTTTGGACACGTCCGTAATAATATAAGAGCCTCCGATTGCAAAGTGTGTGCGCCCTTTCACCTCCATCAGATCGATCGCAGATCGAAGGTATTAAGTTCACAGCGAAAGACAGCGGTTGGTGAGTTAGATCCCAGGCTTTTGCCTCGGCCCAGGCAAAGCTTATTGCATCGCCATAGTAACCGGCCGGAAGAGGCAGTTGAAATCGAGAACGAGCATCTAAAGCAAACAACAATCTCAAATCTTGGTGGGGAGGAAGATTCAGAGCCTTCATTCTCGACTGCCACAAGCACGTCGATACAGCTTCGAATGTGGTACACTTGCTGCCTTCTACCTGTCATTTTAAGGCCTCAATTTTTCTTAACCCAAAGAAGAAAGATTTAATGCTCATTTCATCCTGAGGCGCCGTTAATTGTTTATATTCATCTGGCGTCTGTTGGTCATATTCGTGGTGGGGAAATTCCACAGTAGGCTTCTCTCTGGGTCTCGGGATTTCTCTATTCCACACTGGCAGAACTGTCGGGTTCGCTGCCCCTCTTGCCATTTCACCCAAAGCATTAAGGAATTGGGCGATACCAACACCATCACTCATGCAGTGATTAAAGCGCAAACCCAATACGAATCCTCCACATCTTATAGACGCGTTACCTGGAAATTGATTAAGCCGAAAGGCATATACCTATTGACAATGGGCACAATTAATCACTTTTTAATCTCAAATTCTAATCTAATGGCTAGCAATTGAAGATGCTGGCATATTCTTAATAGTTCTCTCAAATTAATGAATGTGATTTACTTTTCATAACTTTCTTGTATTTTTGAATACATCCATTAACCTGTTTACTTTTTAACATTTACCTAATCATATTAAAAAATTACTCTATCACCATATGAATGCCACGTTTAAATCATTAATTTTTGGAATTACCTCAAATATCAATGCATTTCATTCTCTACCCCTAATTTCCTCACGTGTTCGGGGGGTTTCATATTAGATGGCCGACCTACCTATCATATTAAGTTTTATTTTCTGCCGCGTGGTAATGAGCGTGGAGCATGGTAGAGTTTTTTGCTGCTGTATTTTGAGCATACACGAGAAGGTCAAAAGATCGCCGTAAAGCAGGAGATGGCACCTTCTACGAGCCGCTTGAAATGCCAATGCTAACACTAGAGCTTTCCATACTGTGCTCTTCCTCATCTTGAAAGGTAAACTCTAAATATCAAAGCAATCGAGGCAATGCAATGCCATGGTAAGCAGCTTAATCCATATATATATATATATATATATATATATATATAGTGTTTGAAATGACAGGATTAATAAATTTTATATAGTAAACGATGGATATAGCAAATTTTATTTGCAAACCCTAAGGTTTATATTAAAATTAGGTTTAATAAATTAAAAATGCTTTTCGGCATTCATCAACCACAATTATGTGGTTGTGCTAATATAAGATTAGTCTACACATACTACTGAATTTAGCACAAAATGTTGTTTTAAATAAACAAATATTAGGGAATATCCTTGGATGCTTTCTTATATGTTGAGAATATGTTTACAAAGAACTGATTTACAAGGAACTAATCTACCACATACCAGCAACATTGAGGAGTACAAACCTGAATAAGAAGTATTGGAGAGTCTGTAATGTCTTCCGATCTGGGAACCTGAGAAAAATCTTACTTTTTATTAAAGTTTTGTGTTTACCGTTGGAGGTATGAGCCACAAAAGATTGATTCTTAGAGGGTAGAAAGAGAATCTAATTGCATAAGTTTAGATTGTTCCCCACTAAGACACTCCCAAAAAAGTTCAAAAGAAGGTATTTTAAAATCACTTTCCAGCGCATCAATGGTAGAATAAAATGTAGAAGAAAATATTTGGAAAGGATCTTTTAGCTTGGATAAAATAAAATAAAATTCACTCTTTGTTCAATTTGGTTTTTTCATATGTTGATCCACCAATATTTTGAATTTGGCAAGATATTATTTAACTAATGCATAGAACATGTGATGAAATCTCTACTTCCAATTGTAAGGCTCAAAATTTATTGACTTTACCAAATAAAGAAATCAACTTGTCCCAACTTTTTTTTGGAGCTTTACATTCAACAATATGAAATCCAAAAATATCTTAAACATGCAATCCAATGAGACTCATGGCTTCATCAATTTTTTTTGATAGGAAAACATCTCAGTTTCATTAGTAAACATTGGTTGAGTACTCAACAATCCTTGATTTCTCCATTTATCAATAGAGAAAAACAAAACACAATATTTATGATCCTACACAATATTTGTGATCCTAAAAATGTTTCCATATAACACAAACAGTTCCACCAATATTGGTGGTATTCACATTCCAATGAAATAGTATTTTAACTTTTGTTTTAACAATCAAACATATTAAAACTTTGTTGAAAATACTTTTAGGAAACGAAATATCAAACTAATTTGAGATCTTCTTTGTGAGAGAGAGGATCCAACCATTGGAGTGATGCGTGGAGGCAATATCAAATTTGAATGATGAGGTCTGCCACACAATCTATGGATTAGAGGCACATGTCCCATGATTTATCCAACTAGAATATAGATCTTTGGATTGGAGTGTAAGAATAGAAATCCAAGAAACTCCTCAAAAAACTACTTTTCGAGAGAATGTCAACTCAACAAACTATGAGTAGAGTTGAGAGCACTATGACCAATTTCAAAAAAAACTTGGTAAAAAAATGGGTGCACTTCATTGGGAAAAGGATTTTCTCTAAAGGTCATAGATGATACTATATCATTTTTGTAGAACCTCAAACAAATCCTTATTCAAAAAATCCCAAAATTTTGAGACAAAAAGATTATTTGTTTAGAAAATCTCTTTCAAATTCTTTCACAAATTGGTTATTTTAGGCCATATGACATTTCCAATATGTATAAATATATGCACCTATAGTTTGTCTAGATGATAGTTATATTAATAAATTTATTGAGAAGGAAGTGGAGGGGAAGAAATACAAATGGAGGATTTAATCATGAATTGGTGGTATGATCTTAATTGCTTCAAAGTTATTGGAGATAAAATTTACCATGTTCCATGGTTCAGGAATCCTTCCAAGATGACAAACCTAATGCTCTATCACCTTTATGGTGAGAAGGATAATTCTAAGTTTAAATTGAGTTGTGTTCTCCTGATTCACCAAGTTCTTAAAGAAGGAGTATTTAATTGGTCTCACATCCTCTCTTCTAACATCAAGCAAGAGGTTCAAAAATCTAGAGAAGCACCTCCAATGTATGGCTTTGGATTATTTATGTATGGTTATTTAACTGATATTTTTTGTTAGGTCACACATTTTTGTTAGGTCACACATTTTCCTCTGCTAGCCTAGACTTGGGTGATTGGTTTATTGATGAGGAATTATCCTACTTAAGAATATATGGGTGTGAAAGGTATCCCTATATTCTACCTAGATATGTTCCAAATAAACTCGCTCTTAGAGAGATAGCATACCAAACCATTAGTGTAGGCATTGTTATCTTTTTTGTCAAAAAACAAGGCCCAATTGTAAAAAAAAATTGATAGTTCACTTAAAAAATGTCTAAGGCATACAATCATGAAGATGATCCATTTGAAATTATTTATCAAATTTCTAAGAATTATTAGGAAGTGATTCATGGAAATGGTGAACTAAGGAATGATCCCAAAATACAATAATTCTTTGACTTGCAAT
>ML808096.1:229049-247468 GCA_009831015.1 Picea engelmannii | reverse complement strand
TGATTAGTTACTTGGATAGGGAATGATCCCAAGATATCTGGAAAGTCAGTATTTTGCCAACCATTCGAACTCCAACTCACCCTTCTAGAAGATTCCTTCTAGAAGGATCGAGAACTTATTCATTTCCTCATTTAGAAACATGTATGCACCCTAACCATTGACACAGTGCGGAAAGTTCGCAGTCAAGCTGAATGCAGCATGCGGAAATTAAGGATTCCCGCAGGAGAGTATATATGCAGCCTGCGAACTATCTTCAAAATATGATTTTTGAGAAAATGACAAGTGTAACCTTCTTCAGGAAAAAGTCCTTAATGAAGAGTTTGATCTTCCATCATCATGACATGATCGTAATATCATCTTGATAACCAAAAATGTGGATAACAGTTACACATACCAACATAAATGGAATGACTTGTACTATCCATCTAGAATAGTGTTACCTGCAAATATATCAAAACTCATACCATTATCCATCAAACAAACTTGGGTCCATTACTAAAACTTGGGTTCTCCAACTTCTCATGGCCATAACTCTCTAACCATGAGGAGTTATGTGACATTCCACATACCACCGGAAATGGAATGACATGCACTATCCATATAGAATATTATTACCTTCAAATATATTAAAACTCATACCATTATACATGAAACAACCTTGGGTCCATTACCCAAACCTTTGTGCTACCAGAATTCACTACCATACTTTCTTCAAGGGTTGACATCAATATACAATATCACTCTCTAATGGTTGAAATCAATGACAACCAACACTCCATACCAACTATCCATCAAACTAAGCCAATTATCTGACAGATATAAGGTCTAGGAACATATATTCCCTCCATTGGATGATTAGCACCAATCCCCGTCAATAGATCAACGATCTATATCGACTCAGAATATTTCCCATTGGGATAGCAAGTTGCAGACCCAAAATTCTATGTACAAAACATTTATCACCTATCTCTTCACCTGTTTGTGAGGTGGTTAGGTGGGACCCATGAAGATCCTACAATTAGGATCACATCGCGTCCACTCTCTGATTGATGGCTCTTTCTCGCTCTCATATTACCTCAACATTGGAGTGTATCCATTCCTGTGTCATAAACCACTCTGCTCGACTCACTTCGATGATACTCACAACAGTGGATCTAATGATCCTTTTTCACTTCATCTGATAGTCAGGTTTTACTCAAGGTTACAACCACACAATAATTAGGGTTAGAAGGCCAACCTCCTCATATCAAACCACAACAGATCCAACGATTGTTATCTCACAAGACACCTCTCAATAGATCAACGGTCCTCAGTCTCCTTTATCAAACCCTCATTCCAGTCCTCCGATAACCCTCCTTCTGATAGGATCATGAACGATTTCAATGGTCGAGAACTCACTGATATCACTCTCCTATAGATCAACAATTCTCATTGACTCGAAGAGCCTTCCTCATTGGAGTCCCATAGAAACTCCACACTCATTCACTTCGATGGTATCACTATCTAACCAATGGTCTATATCTACTCGCTACCCTGAATCAATGACTGACATTCGTCCTAACTCAAAACACTGGTTTTCTCCATAATAACAATCCAAATCAAGACTTAATCATTCCATGGTTTCTTCTAATACAAAACTAAGGTTCTACTGGACCTTCTTATCTCTCAAATTCACTATGAAACTAGCTAAGGCATTCTCACCCTAAATCTGGTTTAAGATTTGCATATCCTACAAACTTTCCATTTAAAAAAAGGAGGTTTTGCTGACATAAGACTCCCTAACTACACAAGAACCTCCCCAGGTACCATGGCACTCTTATTAATTATGGGTGAAGAATTTATTCATAGCTTGCAATATTTCCACTCAAAGACATGCAATCCCACAAGATTACACCTATTATTTTCATCACTAATCCATTGAAGGTTGATATCTTGCAAGATTTCCATTTCAAGGACCTGTAGAATTCATAGGGATACTCCCTACCTTTGCACTGCTTATTGGTTACATACGTCTATCGGGTTGATAGTGAAAAAAAACATGCATAATCCATTTTACTCATGAATTCAACCATTCCTTACATATATTCACATTTATCATTTAAACCATAAAACAACATGCTTTCCTCCCTACACATAATTCAAACAAGTTAAGTTAAACACTTATCTCTTCAGTGAAATATTAAACCAACCAACTGTCTGAGAGAGGAAGTCTTTCCTCCCAACCTTAGGCTATGTTGTAGTGCACCTACCTACAACATGCCACCCCCATTCCAATCCATGATACCATAAGGGGATTGCTTTAGCTGACTACCAAACTAGGAGAATGGTCCATGAAGTTTACTCTCCTTTAATCCATTGACAACATAAGAAGTTTCCCTCTTCCCACTGAGCTTAGGACCTCCATGAGTTTATCAGGCACCTTCCCAACTAGATTTCCTCTACGCAAGGGAGTCCATTCTCTGTTATACATTCTCTCAATGACCTCCCCTTACCAGTGTCAGTTTATTTCTAGTAAGCACCAAGCCGCGTTCCTCTATTGCTAAAGTATGGATATGGGTCTTCTTTGTTCCAAGGTGGCCATTAATCTCTTTGAAAATATTTCTATTTTCTTCATAAATAGCTTCCCATCAGCCTTGTAATTCATAAAAAAGCACGTGAGTCTCCTCCTAAATGAATTTTCCAACTGTGAGCCTACAAATCACTCTGTTTCATGTGGTTCTCTGTGATAACTTGTCCTCAATTTCTCAGGTTCTCTCGCATATGCCCAATCTGTTCCTCTGCATATTGTGTATGTGTGCCTCTTCTCTGCATGTTCTATATGGTGCTTTTCCACATTTAGTTTCTTATTCCACACACTATAAGGGATTCCTATGACTACTGTCAAACACAAGCCCAATCATGTCTCCCAAATTTGAAGGGGGAATCTAGTGCATCCTTCTATCAAGTTTCGGTTGACTCTTTGTATCCCCCAAACATCAAATCTATTATCTCAATTATAAATTCTTCAACCACATATCATGCTACCCATAACTGGTCATGTGGCTCAATGTAGATCTAAGTACGTTGTCAGGTGATGCATTCAAGTTTGTGGGTGTAGGATGGAATGTTGAGAAAGCTTCCTATTTTATTCGTTAAAACATATCCACTCCACCTCACCAATTCCACTTGTGATATCATGGCCAATACTTAAGGAATTTCCCTCTCAGTCAGTTGTCTTGCTTTCTTTTAATCAACAATGTAACCACTTTTTTCATAATCACATTATATTAAGTCTTATCATAATTACAAATATGGGGGAAAACATGGTGCTACACTAGGAGATTTCCTTTCACTTCCATTTCACTTCCCCCAAGTAGTGGGATGCTTCTATATGCATACACATGCACCAAATCCATTTTTCTCACTCACAACAATTCATTTTTTTAAACAGGGACCATAAATCTATTTTTTCACACAACCATGTTGTGATTCATTTTTATATTGGTTGGAAGAATTCCCAACTATTCTTCATAGCTTGAGACATCACTAACTAACTCATAAATGGTTATTTCCTCTTTCATGGATTATGTTTTTTCTTTGGTATGATCAGAAATGCATGAGCAAATAATTTTAAGGTGTATCAACAATTTTGAAGCAAAGTATTTATTTTTCTTAGTGTTGAAATGCAATAGTGGAATACTTTTTTGTTCAGAGTGTTGATTTCAATTATATAGCATGGGGTTTAATTTCCCTTATAGATGGAAGTCATAGTGATTGTAGCATAACATAGACAGAAGGGTTTCAAATAATGTCTCAAGACCTATGATTTAATATGGTGGCGCATATTCCAGACTAATAGTAACTGCAAAAGACATAGTAATTTTACTTTGCATTAGGAATCCATATTGTTGAATTGTGTGGAACATCAGTCCCTCAATTACAAATCAAACGGTATAAGAGTAAGTTCTGAAGACTTGGATAGCACCTACATGGTAAAAATCTATAGTCAATACCAAAATAGTGGACAAACATTGCTTCCAAGCCTACTTGGAAGAAAAAGACCACCAATGATGGGGATTCCTCATGAAGAACATGACTAGGAATAACTAGAGGTCATATTTCTTGATTGTATTAGAGCATTTCTACACTAATAGAGATTATAACACAATTGATGGTAATGAAGGGTAAGGATTCCAACACCTTGACGAAGTCAAGCCTGGTAGACTCACCTTCCAAGACCCTTCCTCAAGATACCTTTGGTGACTTTGAGAAGCATATTGGAGTCATCCGTTCCAATATCATGAGGAAAATGGTATATTATGGCCAAGGGCTAGGTAAGGAATCCCAAGGGATTATTATCCCCATTGTAGCTCATCAGATTCCCAAGCATGAAGGCCTAGGATTCTATGGACAAGAAGCTAGCATAAGTGAAACTAAAAAAACCTTCATCAAGGAAAGAGGATTCAAAAAAGAATCCATTCCCATGGAGGAAAAGGAAGTTGGAAAAGGAGTATATACTTGGAAAGGCTTGGAAGAGAGAAGAAAAGAGATGATTTTTCCATCTAGATTCACTCTAATTCCAATTGGACCAAGAAACTAATCTAGCAAGCATCATCAAAAATTGAAAAGGTATGCCATAGTTTTTTTATGTTGCAATAAAATAGGTCATAAGGATAGAAATTATTGGAACTCTAGAATGTTTCCAAGAAACCCATGCATGAACTATGGTATTGTATATTGAATGGACATTGGGAAGAAAAATGTTAGAGGCTTCACCCAAAAATCCATACTAAGAACCGAACAACCAAGAATAAATCTTGGAGAGTCAAGCTTAAGGGGAAAGAAAGGATTCTTTCACTTGCATTCCAAGGATCAACGATTTTCCAATGATCTATTGTAGAAATAAATTTCATTTCTAGCCATAATATGGACAACATGTTTATGCCAAATTCATCCCTTATTAAAATTTTATATTTCATCCTGTAGAATAAGAACCCTTTCTTGGAGATTTGTCAGATTTTTCTTGATGATCATAGAGGAATATTGAATGGATTTGAAGCTTTTGGGGACCAAAAAACTGCAAATGAGGAGGTGTGATATGAATTGGATCCTTTCCTAAAATATTTTGTAAATTTGTAATAAGCATGTAATTGTTCTTTCTATTTTATTTTGTCTTTTTTGAATTGGAAGTGGAAATGGACAATGATGATGGGTGGAATTCCAAAGGTGGCCCATTAAAAGAAATGAAGGCTTTATTGAAGCCATCAATAGGTATATGCAAGAGGAAAATAGAAAAAATGATAGCTCAAAGAGGAAAACCTACCTTAATATCAGTCGACGAAGGAGTCAAGGAGCCTATCCATGATGAGAAATGGTGCCTCTGATCCATGTATGTATACAATTTTGTATTTTCAGTGAGTAACAATACACAAAATATGTGTATATAACACCCTCTACATTTGTCTCATGATCTTAATAAAATGTTGAAATCAATGTGCCAATTATGAGTTTTGCCATTATGTGATTGCTCAATTTCATTGCCCTGTATGAATATTTAGGCTTGGTTTGAGTTTGATTGATTGAGGAAAATCATTTGGGTTGTGATCTTCAAGAAATTGATTAGAGATCGATGGGAATTCCTTATTATAATTCAAATTGGTATTTTTGGGCCCCTTTCCTTTGCCCAGAGGTTGTACACAACCATATATTGCTTGTTGGTAATTTTTTCCTTACCCACATACCATCCACAACATTATTTCAATTGTTGGGTGTTTTTCCTTGCCCATAGACCATCCACAATGTTATGTTGATTGTTGGGAATTTTTCCTTTCCCATAGGATATTGACTTGGTGGTTAGCACCTCCTTCGGGACTCATGACATGGTTTAATATCCTTCCATGGATCCATTAACTATGGAAATTGTATAAACAACTAATAGGTCAACCTTTTGGTTTAATGACAAACGTGGTCCAACAATTCGTATCAAAGTGGAAATTCGTTGGTTCGCATCCCCTAGGTTGGTGTCAACTACCTCAATTGGTGTTGAGGGGGATATTATTGACTTGGTGGTCAACACCTCCTTTGGGACTTGTAAGATGGTTTAAGAACCTTCTGTGGATCCATTAACTCTGGCGGTTGTATTAGAAACTAACAAGTCGACCTTTTGGTTTAATGGAAAACATGGTCCAACATAGGCCATCCACAACATTCAGTAAATGGTTCTTGTGTTTGGGACAATGCCTTTCACTTCCCCTAAGTAGTGGGATACTACTATATGCATACACATGCATCAAATCCATTTTTTGCACTCAAAACAATTCAATTTTTTAAACATAGACCACAAATCTAGTTTTTCACACAACCATGTTGTGATTCATTTTTATATTGGTTGGAAGAATTCCTAGTTATTATTTGTAGCTTGAGACATCAACTAACTTACCCACAAATGGTTATCCACTCTTTCATGGATTATGTTGTTTCCTTGGTATAATCGACAACCTATGAGAAAATAATTTGGAGGTGTATTAACAATTATGTAGAAAAGTATTTCTTTTTCTAACTCATAGTTTAAAAGAAATAATGGAATACTTTGTTTCTCAAAGTGTTGATTTTAGTTCCATAGCACGGGTTTTAATTTCCCTTAGAGATGGAAATCATAGTGATTGTAGTAGAACATAGACATAGGGGTTTCAAATAATGTCTCAATACCTATGATTTAATATGGTGGAGCATATTCTAATCTAACAGTAATTGCAGAACACAAAGTAATTTTACTCTGCATTAGGGATTTGTCTTGGTGAATTATGTGGACTCTCAGTCCCTAAATTATGGATCAAACCAAGATGAGGATGCCATTTCTCAATATCTTCTTCAAACATATCATCCATAATGATTGTTTCTGCTTTTGGAATTTAGTATGTTTAGCACTTAAATTTGATTCCCTTGATCTTGATCCCATTGCATTATTGGCCCCTCACTAATGGAGAGACCACCTCAATTAGTTGAACCCACAATGAAGAGTAATGCCTGTCATTATGAGAGGGTGATTAATAAATGAGTGGGATAAGTGTAGAATTCCCTTTGTATCTTCCACACTATAATACGAAAATTATTAGTTTCTATAGGTGAGTGTAGTTCATCTAGTGTGTCCTAGATTAAGACAATTCCAACACTAGGGATGACTCTTTCTTTTGGATCTTTTTTATGTAATAAATAACAAGAATGCATTATATATCACTAGAACACCCACACATTTTTGTAAACTGAAGTCATGCACACATTCTTGTGAAGTGAAATCACACTTGAATTTTTGTGAAGTAAAATTCAAAGTGTAAGAAAGAACTTATAACATGGAAAATTTAAATTTCAAAAGAATACACTCGCATTTAATAACACTTATCTCACCCACCCGTTACCTATTATATGGCATATTTCATTCTATGTATCTACTTCAGACCTAGGTTCATCGTAACCAAATTAGTGGTATCGAATGCATAAACCATAACAAATTCAACATGTTTTTTCCTTCTTTGATATGTCTTTATTTGTTAAACTACTACAATATGTTGTAAATACTCATAGATGATGAAATTGTAGACATAGGGAGAATTAGTAATAAGAGTAGTATTAAGATATAGGGTTTGGTAAAAGTGAACCAAAACTATTCATAATAATGTATTATGTAATCATAATCATAGTGTACTTATGTGTTAAATTAAAGTACAAAGGTTATAATCTAGGTAATGTTTTAAAACAAACTTAAAGCTAAAAAAATTTGGGGAATTAATATCAAGGATTTTATAAGAGTCTTTTTAGGGTTTTTCATTTTTATTTTTTTATTTTAAGTTAGTCTTTCTAACCTTGTTACTCAAAATATAAAAATAATATTTAAGTATATTTTTGTTTGATTAAAAAGTTATTGATATTAAATTAAGTACTAAGTTTATTATTAATAATGTGAAGAACACACTAAAATTGATTCTAAAAGTGCTAAAAGGAAAGTACTAGGAAGAGGAAGAAAAATAGAGAAATCTTATTGATAGAGAGAATTATTTCGGCAAAATATCTCTATATATTATTATTTTTTTTTTTCATAACTCATTAACCCAAAAAATAGGTTATTCATGTTTCTCATATATTTTCATTATGTCTATACTTTTAGAATTTGCACTAATACATACATTAATTTTGGGGTTCACTACTTTATTAATTTTTAAAAAATATAAAAAATGCTATTTTTTATTTTTTTTTAAATAACCTCACATTATTACTCCTTGTCCCTTACACATATAATGATTTTTATATATTGATTTTCATTATTTGGATTTTTAAACAATGCATCAAATGGACATATACCTTATACTCTCCAAAAAAAACATTACAACTTTAGAAAAAATTCCATAAATTAAAAATTATATATTTAAAAGGGTTATTCAATTCCCTACATTTCAACTTATTCTTCTTTCCAAAGAAAAAATGATCATTTTTACTAAAAAGTTGAATGAAACTTACACTCGTGATGTGCATATTGCACTTATAAGAGTAATATTACATAACTAATGTACATATAATTTATGTCCCTTTAAAAACGATTCATTTATCATACCTTTTTTTCCTATCTTCTTTTTAACATGCTGAAATCTCCTTGAAGTAAGATTCACAATGATTAACTATAATTAAAATGTTTAGATAGTCAATTCCTTATAAAAAAAGAGGTATCAAATTCATGAAGTCTCTTGATTCCCCTTAGAGGGGATTCATTTACAACTACCATCTTAAAGGAGGAAATCTCAATCTTCATGTCTTCTTCTCTATCTTCGGTATGAAATTTTGAAAACATAATGTTCTCCTTCTCAAGAATAATTGATCATTGATTGACATTATTATGATCTACTTCATCCTCAAGATACATTTGCTCACATGCTGGTGTCGACCTTCCCCTCTCCACGGAGAACGATCGCTCTCACCAGGACCTTCTCAAATCTTTGGCCCGAAGAGCGTCAATGCTCCTCTAATTCCCAGTCGGGAATTCTCTACCCAAAACAACTCCTTACTGATCTCCCTTATTAAATCGAGAAATCGGAATTCGTGATATCGTGAATTCTATGCTCGCGCGCCTTATGCCTCACGAGTCCCTGAACCCCGATATGGTCAATCGTTGACTTTCTCCTCTTCTATTATCGGAGGTTTCCCTATCGAGATATCGCTACTCGCGATGTCAACACCCTGACTTTCCAAACTCCGAGCTCCGATGTGCCGACCCTCCGATACAATGCCACCTATACTCCGCTAGATCCCGGGGTCCCACACTGCCACGTCACCTTAGGGATATCGCGGATCGCGAATCCGACTTGCAAGTGTTCTCTCTCGTCGAGAACCCCGATTCTCCGAACCCCGATTTGATGGGATTCCTTGACACACGTCCCCACGATCAACGGTTGTGATCCTATCGGAATATCGCAGATCGCGATATTACCACTACCGTTCCAACGGCTTGGTGCTTCAACTCACGATATGCCGATATGTGATGGCACATGCAAATATGGTGGTTCCTATGAACCCCGATCGACGACGCTTCTTCCTCCTGAGCCTCAAACTTCAAATTGCTCGCACTGTAATCTCCGCGCACTTTCGCAAGATCTGACGGTCCTCAGGTTCTGGTGGGGTCTCTCCAGGAGATATCAACCGTCCGTCCCTCCGTGGGTATTTTCTTGTGAAATGAATTGAACGTTCCCTCTGTGAAACTTATTCAACCACGTGCCAACCTGTGGAGCTTCGCTCGAGCTTTCCACAGCAACCCTGCAATTTTCCATTAGTGAATTGTAGGCCTATTCCTCCTGAGCTTATCCTCGCTACACAAATCTCTATGAGGACTTGTTGCACGCAATCCTTGCGGCAACTCTTCGAACACGACTAAGTGTTGAAGCTTCCTTGACTCTGCACGCCCACCTGCAACAGTCGTCCTAATTCCCTTTGACTCAGAATCACAACTATGAATCCTCATCCAGCCTGTGCACGCCTTGCACGGCTCCAGTGCCAAACCTGCACTTCTGAGATGAATGGAGACAAAATCTTACCCTAATTGAACCCTACAGTCACGCACTCCTTGCGGACAAATTCAACTGCACTCCTTGTAGGAATTCTCTGGCTCACTTAGAGAAACAATTGAAACTCATTCACTCATTCTCTCTGATTTCAAATCAACCATGAAATCACATACACAGCATATAAAAGCAAGTGTAAACTAGAAGCCAATATCCATAAGAATAACATCAATAATACACAGAGAATAACACAACCATGGAATTGAATCAAAGCTTTTTCTATTATTTCAATATCTGTACATGGTGGTTCTGCATACAATTTCTCTGCTTTTTCTTCTCTTCTGCTTCTCCAGAATAAATACAATGTACAAAGGAGGGTGTCTATATTTTGTTTCCCTCTCGAGATTTTTTTAAAGCTATCAAATATAGAAATAAATTCTTATCTACTTTTACATTAAATCTATTAAATGCCTCAGCTACCTAAGGACGAGAGCTATTCGCTCAAGGTCCATTTACAATATACAAGTGCACCGTCTCTTAAATGAATCATTTAAGATCGCGCAACAATATCAAGGCTTTATCAAAAAGAAACTGTGTTGGCTTGTCCAGCTGTCTCCTGCTTTCGCGCTGGCTCGTTTGACGTGGGCGATGCTCCTGCATCATACTCCTCGGCTTGAAAATTTTCATGGGCTCCTGTCCATGAGCTCCTGCACAGTCTGCCCATGCTTCTGTATCACTGCTTCTGATTCCCAGCTGGCATCTTCGACTGGGTGATTCTTCCACTTCACCAGGTACTCAAAGTACTGCTTTCGTCTGGTTTTCTTACCTGCTCGCTTGTCCAGTATGCACTCCATCTGCGGATTTTCTGCTACTGGCATCTGCTTCGTCCACTGGATCACTGGCTCCTCAGTTTCAGTGTCTGTTTCTCCAACCCTGTATGGATATAAGTCTGAAACATTAAATATCGGAGATATCCCGATGCCATCCGGCAATTCAATCTCATATGCATTTTCTCCAAATTTCTTCAGGACTCTACATGGCCCGATCTTTTTCATCTTCATCTTGTTATATGTTCCCCTTGGGAACCTTTCCTTCCTCAAGTGTGCTAGAACCAAATCACCAACTTCGAACTGAAGTTGTCTCTTCCGCTGATCGGCTCTGCGCTTGTATTCTTGATTTGAGTCTTGCAATCGTTGCTTCACCTGGCTGTGAAGTTCTCTCATCGCCTCAGCGAACTCTTCTACACTAGCACTGCTAGTCGCAGTTTGTTATGACTCCCTGAGTTCAGAAACTCCCCTTGGTTGTGTCCCATACACAATCTGGAATGGACTTTTGCCTGTACTCTGATTCACAGAATCATTGTACGCAAACTCTGCCTGTGGTAATATGTTGTCCGAGCTACCATGGTGCTCTGTCACCAGGCTCCTCAGCAAGTCTCCAAGACTTCTGTTGACCACCTCGGTTTTTCCATCTGTCTGCGGATGGTAAGATGAACTAAAAACCAAATTAGTCCCTAGCTTTTTCCATAGCATCCTCCAAAAATGACCTATGAATTTGGTATCCCTGTCCGAGACAATGCTTCTCAGTAATCCATGAAGTCTAAAAACCTCTTTGAAAAACAAGTTTGCGATGTGGGTCGCATCGTTGGTCTTCTGGCATGGAATAAAATGTGTCATCTTTGAAAACCTGTCCACCACCACGAAGATGGAATCTACACCTCTCTGCGTCCTCGGTAGTCCTAATACAAAATCCATGCTTATCGCCTCCCATGGCCTCTCCGGTATGGGCAATGGATGATAAAAACCTGCATTTTGCTTCCGGCCCTTCGAGTGCTGACAAATTCGACACCTGTCAACAAAACTCTTGACATCTGCTCGCATGCCCGGCCAAAAATACGATTCGCTCAGCTTTGCAAATGTCTTGTCGTGTCCAAAATGACCTGCTAACCCACCACTATGCTTCTCTTTCAACAGGTTCTCCCTCATGGAGCAATTCGGAATGCACAGTTGATTGCCTCTGAATAGAAATCCCTCCTAGATCATGTAGTCTATCCAAGGACTCCGATCTCTGAGAACTGGATTCTCAGCTGCTTCATATGCTTCCCCGAAATCTGCATCTCCGGCATACATGTCCTTCAGATTTTCAAAACCCAATGTCTTGACTCGGAACTCCTGCAGCAATAAACATTTCCTGCTCAAAGCATCAGCCACTTTGTTAGCAGTTCTTGAAATTTGTTTAATCGCGAACGTGACATTCTGCATGTACTCTACCCATTTTGCATGTTTCCGATTCAACTTCTCTTGCTGACTCACAAACTGCAATGCATGATTATCGTTGTACAATACAAATTCTTTTGGGATCAAGTAATTCCTCCACTTCTTCAGCGCATGTATGATAGCATAAAATTCTTTATCATACGTGGAGTATTTCATCTTTGCTTCATCCAGTTTCTCACTGAAATATGCAACTGGCCTGTCTTCTTGACTCAAGACCACTCCTATAGCATATCTGCTCGCATCACACTTCACTTGAAATGTCTTCTGAAAGTCAGGCAACACTAATATTGGTTTCTCTGTGATCTTTCGCTTCAACAGATTGAAGCTTTTCTCAGCCTTCGTTGTCCAGTGAAAAATTTTATGGCGCTTCTTCACTGTATCCATCATTGCTGCGCTAATCCCACTGAAATTCCTAATGATTTTTCTGTAGAAACTAGCCAAACCATGAAAACTTCTCACCTCGAAAACATTTCTCGGTGATGGCCAATTCTTAATCACTTCCACCTTCTCTGGATCCATCTTCAACTCATTCGCTGATATGACAAACCCCGAATAGATGAGTTGTGTCTGCATAAATGAGGACTTTTTCATATTTATCAACAGCTTCTCCTGCTGTAACTTCCTCATCACAATGGCCAAATGTTTCAAATGTTCAGCCTTCATTTTACTGTATATCAATATATCATCCAGATATACGACTACAAAATTCCCGATGAATTCCCTCAGGACTTCATTCACCAGCCTCATGAATGTGTTGGCACATTTTTCAAGCCAAACGGCATGACCAGCCATTCGTACAAACCCTCATTTGTCTTGAATTTTGTTTTCCATTCATCACCTTCCCTCATGCGAATCTGATGATATCCACTCTTCAGATCAATCTTTGAAAAATAATTTGCCCCACTCAGGCAATCCATCAGATCATCCATTCTCGGCAGTGGAAATCTGTACCTAATGGTTATCTTGTTAATCGCTCTGGAGTCTGTGCACATTCTCCAACCTCCATCCTTCTTTGGACTTAGTACCGTCGGAATCGCACATGGACTCAAGCTCTCCCTGACCAATCCTTTGTCCAACAAATCCTGGACCTGATTCTTGACCTCCTCGTTCTCTTGAGGTGTCAACCTGTACGCTGCTTTATTCGGTAGACTAGCTCCGGGTATGAGATCAATGTGATGACTCACACTCCTCATCGGTGGAAACGAACGAGGTAATTCATCCATGGTGATATCAGCGAACTCTCCCAGTAGTTCCTGAATTTCTTCCGGTAAGTCATCCACTCTTGTGCTAGTCAGGACGATTCTCGGTTTCCTGACCACAAAGAATTGTGGATCTTCGTTCTTCTCCATCTCTGTGAGAAGCTCCTTCCCACTCATGAGAAGTATGGTGTTGATCACTTCTGGTTTTACTTCCTTATCCTTTATTGGAAGAAACTTATGGGTTCTCCCATTCTTCTCCAGTGTATAGGTGTTCATTTTCCCATCATGAATCACATTTCTGTCATACTGCCATGGTCTACCCAACAATAGATGACATACATCCATGGGAATAACATCGCACAGAATCTTATCCTTATAATTTCCTATCTTGAATTCAACCAAGCATTGTTTAGTGACACTTACCCGGTGTCATTTTTGTAACCACGAGACTTTATATGGACTCGGGTGCTTAGTTGTTTCCAGCTCCAACTTTTCTACCATCTCGGATGAAACGAGATTGTCGGTGCTTCCGCTATCCACAATAACTTTGCATTTCCTATCCTTGGCTGTGCAAGCCGTTCTGAACAGTCTTCTCCTCTGTACTGATCTTTCCACCTCCTTCTCGGGTGTCAAAAGGACCTTATGCATCCCAAGCGATCTTCCACTGTCTGCATCTTCGTTCTCAGCATCACGCCTCTGCGCTTCTGTGATGTGAGATTCTCCACCATCCTTCTTCTTCTCTGGACACTCAAATGACTTGTGCCCATTCTTCCCACATGTAAAACATGTGATCACTCCACCTCTTCCTCTACCTCGACCTCTAGTACGAGGAAGTGTGTTTGCATCAGCATAATCTCCTCACTGATCCTCTTGTTTTCCTCTTGGCTCAACATATGGTTTCCTCTGTGAGGTTCCACCTTTTTCAACTTTACCCTGAGGTTTCTCCCACTCCTCCTTGGGCTTCTGATATTTCTTCTAGGCAACTTCCTTGCCTCTGGGATGAATCCTGCCTCGCCCTCGCTGTCCTTGCTTTCGTCTCAGCTTCTCTTCGACTTTCAGAGCCATCTGATAAGCATCCTCAACTGTTCGGATGGTAACCATGCTCAATTCATCCTGAATGTTGTATCTTAGGCCATTCAGGTATCTTGGCACCTTCTCATCATCGCTCTCCTGATGACCTGCTCGAATATTGAGCTTATAAAACTCTTCGGTGTACTCCTTCACCGTCATCAATTTTTGTCTCAGGTTCTACATTCGCCTGAACAGTGTGATCTGATAATCCCTTGGGATGAATTTTGCTTTCATCTTGGCAATCATTCGATCCCAGCTTTTGATCTTTTGCTTGCCTCTGCAGCGTCTGTTATCCTGAAGCTTGTCCCACCATAACGCTGCATGTCCCTTCAATTTGGTAACATCGTGTCTGACTTTCTTGTCTTCTTCGATCTCCTCATAATCGAAGTAAGTGTCAAGAGCTTGGATCCAATCTATCAAATCTTCTACATCCAGGCTTCCCTCATAGACTGGAATGTCCATTTTGGTCTTGGAACTCATCCTGGAAATGGCTTTGATTAACCGCTCGGTTGATGCATCTTCTGCTGTGACTTCTTCGGCATGTACAGCTTCTTCTTCCACTTCGGAATCACTAAGATCCCCAACACCAACTCCACGTCTTTGCGCTGTCTCCATCTCCTCGAGTCTTGCTCGGAGATCTCTCATTTGGCACTCCATTTATGGATTTCCTGCCGGCCTACCTCTTCTCCTCACCTCCCTGTCTTCTGGATCAGGTGATTGTCTCTCTCTCCTTGGCGGCATGATGAATTCTCTTCTTTGCTACAGAAAGCAAAGAACTATTCCCTCTCTGATACCACACTGGCGCCGACCTTCCCCCCTCCACAGAGAACTATCGCTCTCACCAGGACCTTCTCAAATCTTTGGCCCGAAGAGCGTCAATCCTCCTCTAATTCCCTGTCAGGAATTCTCTACCCACAACAACTCCTTACTGATATCCCTTATTAAATCGGGAAATCGGAATTCGCGATATCGTGAATTCTATGCTCGCATGCCTTATGCCTCACGAGTCCCCGAACCCCGATATGGTCAATCGTTGACTTTCTCCTCTTCTATTATCAGAGGTTTCCCTATCGGGATATCGCTACTCGCGATGTCGACACCTTGACTTTCCAAACTCTGAGCCCCGATGTGCCAACCCTCCAATACAATGCCACCTATACTCCGCTAGATCCCGGGGTCCCACACTGCCACGTCACCTTAGGGGTATCGCGGATCGCGAATCCGACTTGCAAGTGTTCTCTCTCGTCGAGAACCCTAATTCTCCGAACCCCGATTTGATGGGATTCCTTGACAGGCGTCCCTACGATCAACGGTTGTGATCCTATCGGAATATCATGGATCACGATATTACCACTACCGTTCCAACATCTTGGTGCTTCAACTCGCGATATGTCGATATGCGATGACACATGCAAATCTGATGGTTCCTATGAACCCCGATCGACGACGCTTCTTTCTCCTGAGCCTCGAACTTCAAATTTCTCGCACTGTAATCTCTGCGCACTTTCACAAGATCTGACGGTCCTCAGGTTCTCATGGGCTCTCTCCAGGAGATGTCAACCGTCCGTCCCTCCGTGGGTATTTTCTTGTGAAATGAATTGAACGTTCCCTCTGTGAAACTTATTCAACCACACGCCAACCTATGGAGCTTCGCTTGAGCTTTCCACAGCAACCCCGCAATTTTCCCTTAGTGAACTGTAGGCCTATTCCTCCTGAGCTTATCCTCGCTACACAAATCTCTATGAGGACTTGTTGCACGAACTCCTTGCGGCAACTCTTCGAACACGACTAAGTGTTGAAGCTTCCTCGACTCTGCACACCCACCTGCAATAGCCGTCCTAATTCCCTTTGACTCAGAATCACAACTTTGAATCCTCGTCTAGCCTGCGCATGCCTTGCACGGCTCCGGTGCCAAACCTGCACTTCTGAGATGAATGGAGACAGAAGCTTACCCTAATTGAACCCTGCAGTCACGCACTCCTTGCGGACAAATTCAACTGCACTCCTTGTAGGAATTCTCTGGCTCACTTAGAGAAATAATTGAAACTCATTAACTCATTCTCTCTGATTTCAAATCAACCATGAAATCACATACACAGCATATAAAAGAAAGTGTAAACTAGAAGCCAATATCCATAAGCATAACATCAATAATACACAGAGAATAACACAACCATGGAATTGAATCAAAGCTTTTTCTATTATTTCAATATCTGTACATGGTGGTTCTGCATACAATTTCTCTTCTTTTTCTTCTCTTCTGCTTCTCCAGAATAAATACAATGTACAAAGGAGGGTGTCTATATTCCGTTTCCCTCTCGAGATTTTTTTAAATCTATCAAATCTAAAAATAAATTCTTATCTACTTTTACATTAAATCTATTAAATGCCTCAGCTACCTAAGGATGAGAGTTATTCGCTCAAGGTCCATTTACAATATACAAGTGCGTCGTCTCTTAAATGAATCATTTAAGATCGCGCAACAATATCAAGGCTTTATCAAAAAGAAACTGTGATGGCTTGTCCAACTGTCTCCTGCTTTCGCGCTGGCTCGCTTGACATGGGCGATGCTCCTCCATCACATGCTCACCATATTTTTGGTTTATATTTATGTCATTTGTTCATTTTTGAATAATCTTGTGCATGAGGACAAGAATCTTGGAAATGCCTAGGTTGTTGGCCAACACCAAAAAACATTATTTTCATAATCTAATGCTTGAATCCATCTAAAATTTCTTCATTGTAAGAACATCTTGTCTAGTAAATTTTGACCAATATCAATCTCAACACATATTCTAACATATGTGAAAAGACTTAGTTTAATTGCCTTTAGATCAAATTTGATGTAGTTTTTCAAAGTATTTCCAATATCTTTAAGAAATAATAGATGCCAAAAACAAAGGGAATTTTTGTTGTAGGCATAGTGGAAGGTTTTGAAGTAAAAAATCGCCCCTTGGAACATAGATAAACCTCACAATTTTGTGACCAAGTCAAAAATATACATTGATACAAATCTAAAGTAGAAGGCCATAAATCATTGAATAACAAGTGTGTAACATCAAGAATCTTTGACAATTTCATAATCAAACAAAAAATAATTATCATTAAGTTGTTTAACTTCTAAAAGAAACCATCTACATGGACTTTTTCTTAAAAAAACCATTTATATGGTTTTTTTTTTAATTTTTATTACATGTTTGAGATTTTTATTACATGTAACATGTTAAAAAAAACAATGGTTAGTTTACATGCATGTGTTTTTCAATTTTTTTTTATTCAATTTTCTCAAATAATAATAATATTTTATTACTCTAACATGGAAAAATAATCCATTCAATTTTACTTTTTAATAAAAAAGACTGATATAAATTTATTTTAATTTTTAACTTTATGATTAATGTGAAATCTAATGTGGAATCCAAGTTCAAGCATTCTAGTCCATGTTGTTGGCTAAAAATCCACTTCTTTAAATGCAGCAAGGATAACCTACTCATAAAAATATATGGTTTAGTCAAATGAGAATCTAAAGTCTGTGACTTCAACCAACATTGTACTCAAGCTTTCTCACAAGCATAAAAAAATAAATGACATTGTCTAAAAGGTCATTTTTATAAGGTTTACTTTTTGGTCATTTTTATAAGGCTGTGACTTCAGTCAACACTGTACTCAAGTTTTCTCAGAAGTATACAAAATTAATGACATTGTCTAAAAATTTTACCTTTAATTTTTATAGGAATTCTACTGTATAAATTTGAATGAAATGACAAAATATTTTGTTGTTTAGATTGCAACCCTTGTTAGATTATACAAATTCAAAGACTCAACCATTTTTTACCAAATTTCAAACAAAA
>ML808096.1:213756-224710 GCA_009831015.1 Picea engelmannii | reverse complement strand
TCAAATACTCAACCTTTTTTACCAAATTTCAAACAAAAATAATTAGAAAATACCAAAAAAATAAAAATAAATCTTTTTTACCAAATTTCAAACAAAAATAATTAGAAAATACCAACAAAAAAAATCATCTTACCATGTTAAGTGACCAATAACGCCGAATTTGACATATCTGTAACGCCTTCTTAAGTAACCAATAATGCCAAATTTTGAGATATCTGTAACACCTCCTCTCCAGGTTGGAAGAGGAGCTATAATCCTATAGAAAATTAAAAGGGAATATGCAACTGAATATGGAAGGAGACCTACTCCATAATTTACCGATCACCCTCGCCTCTCATAAAACCCTAAATCCTCGAATAATTTGGAAGCCATTTGTACATACATCGTCCGTTTGGATTGCCATATCCATGCAACCCTAATCTCTTTTCTTGAAGACAATGATGATAGGATTAATTTGCAAAGCATATTTTATATACGGGGATGGGAAACGAACAGTCCTAAGCGCCTCCGAAACAACCACGATTTTCCTTTTTCGACGAGTGGATGATGAATGCGTAAATCAATTCCGTTCGCCTCCATTGATGGTTCATTGCCCCTTTGAAATTCGATCTGTTAAAATTGAAATAGTGTGGCGGTGATAACTCTTCAATCATTAAATGGATAAGGCAGTCAAGGTATTGGAAACTCTTAAACAATTGATCGACTGAGATAAGATCCTTTTGAGAAGTGGAATGATTAATCTTTCAACATTCTCCCCCTTAAATCATTTCACCAAAAAATAACTCTACAATACTAAATTGTTTCCAAACCAAAAAATGGTATTTACAATTCACAAACCCCAATGTTCTTTCTATGAATTTCAAATAATTCCTTTGCTAAGGGATTTGTAAACATGTCTGCAAACTGATCTTCAGATCTGCAAAACTCTATAGAAATTTCATCATTGTTTATCATCTCTCTTATAATGTGATATTTTGTATCAATATGCTTAGTTTTCTTGTGGAAAAGATGATTACGTGATAGATAAATGGTTGATTTATTATCACAGAAAATATGATTTGGTTCTTGTTGTCCATGCAACAACTCAGTCACAATCCTTCTCATCCACATAGTCTGACATGCAGCTGTCGTTGTTGCAACATACTCTGCCTCAACAGATGATAAAGTCACAATGGTTTTCTTCTTTGAAGCCCAAGCTACAAATCTCAATCCAAAGCTGAACACATATCTTGATGTGCTCTTCCTGTCATCTACACTACCTACAAAATCACTATCAGTATATCCAATCAACTTAAAATATGAATCTGATGTGTACATGACACCATAATTTGTTGTTCCAACAACATATCTTAGAATCCTCTTTCCAGCTTGCCAATGGGTGCTTTTCGGAGACTCCATAAATCTAGAAATCAAACTTAGAACAAACATAATATCATGCCTTGTTATTTTCAAATACATAAGACTTCCAACAAGTATTTTATACAGAGTTGGATCAACACATGACCCCTCATCATTCTTACTGAGTTTTGTGCCAGTTGCAATTGGTATTACAACCGGTTTACAATTCACCATCCTAAACCTTTTCAATATGTCCTTTGCATACTTATTTTGACAAATAAAAATACCATCTTCTGATTTATTTACTTCAATGCCTAGAAAATACTTCATCATTCCTAAATCGGTCATTTCAAACACATTTTTCATGGCTTTCTTAAACTCATCTACCGAAATATTTCCGGTGAAAATAAAATCATCAACATACAAGCATGCAATCAAGAGTTTACCTTCTTGATTTACCTTTGTATACAGTGTTGGATCACTCAGACTCCTGTTGAATCATTCACCTTTCAATTATTCATAAATTTTGTTGTACCATACTCTGGGCGCTTGTTTCAATCCATACAATTCTTTCTTTAACCTGTAGACCTTACCTTCTTGTCCATCAATCTTGTATCATATAGGTTGTTTCACATAAACCTCTTCTTCCAGAAAACCATTTAAAAATGAAGACTTAACATCCATTTGGTACATACACCATTTATTATGAGAAGAAATGGCTAACACCATTCTTACTGTATCAAGCCTCACTATAGGTGAAAATTTTTCATTATAATCAATACTGGGTTTTTGACTGAACCCCTGAGCTACAAGCCTTTGCTTGTGCTTCTCAAATTCACCTTCAACATTTAACTTGGTCCCGTAAATCCATTTAACACCAATACAATTTTTATCTTCAGGAAAATCTACAAGTTCCCAAGTATTATTCCTTTATATGTCATCAATTTCCTCATTCATATATTCTACCCAAAATTCTTTCTTAACATCATCAACAAAATTTACAGGATCATATGCAATTAATGAAAAATTAAAACTTGATCTACTTCATCATTTTTATCATACAATTCTCTTAAACTTCTAGTCTTCTGGCCTCTAATTTGTTTTCTTAATGAAGCTAAAGTAGGATTTGATTCATCACTTACCTCTGATCCTGTTTGTTGTCCACCATGACTTGATGGCTCACCGCACTCATGTTTTCTGGGTGTTCTTAGTTGTGATGGGATGAATTATGGTGATTTTCTTACATGATTTCTTGTTGCAGGTGTATGCAACTATGGAATCAACTATCTACCCTATACAACTTTCTAATCTCCATCATCATCTCCATGGGATACTTCAGCTCCCCCTGAAACAACTTTATCAATGCTATCATCCCTTGCCTCTTCTTCCTTGAACTCGACATATCTATTGATAACATACTTATTGGTGATGGGATTATAGAGTCTATATGCCTTAGAATCCTCACTGTATCCAATAAATAAACATTTCTCACTTTTTTCATCCAGCTTTCTCCTCATCTCTTAAGGGGTACATGTGCATAAGCTACACACCCAAAAATACTCGAATGGGATACACTGTTATTCTTACCACTCCAAGCTTCCTGGGGAAATTGGTTCTTCACACTCTTAGTTGGGCTCCTGTTCAGAATATATACTAAAAAAATAATTACATTGCCCTAATATTCATTCAGAAGATGACTCTCCTTGAAAATACTTTGAGCCATATTCATAATGGTTCGATTCTTCCTTTCAACTACTCCATTTTGTTGTGGAGTATAACGAGTAGTAAATTGTCTCTTGATTCCATGAGACTTACAAAACTCCATGAAATCAATTAGCATATACTCACCTCCTATGTCTAATCTCAAAAATTTAATATATTTACCACTCTCTTTTTCAACCATAACTTTAAACCTCTTAAATACATCAAAAGCTTCAGAATTATGCTTCAGCAAATAAACCCAAGTTTTTCAAATGAAATCATCAATTAAAGTCATAAATATATACATTACCAGTCAATGAACGTGTTTGCATCGGTCCACATAAATCTCTTTGTACAAGTTCCAATGGATCTTTATCCCTGTAAGAAACTCTAGAAATAAATTTATCTCTGTGATGCTTTGCAAATATGCAGCTCTCACATGAGCTTGTTGGTTGTTGATTACTGGGAAACCCCTTCACCATTTTCTTCTTCTACAACAAATCTAGACCTCCAAAATGTAAATGGCCATATCTCAAATTCCATAACCATGACTCATATAAAACTTTAGCTTTATAAGCATTCAAAGAGCCAGTCACATCATTTCTCATATTAATTAGAAACATTTTATTCCTTGTCATCTCTACTTTGTAAATAAACTGCTTACATGGATACTTATCATAAATTGTATATACCTTTTTATTGAAGAACACTCTGTAATTTTTCTCTATCAACTGTCCAACAGTTATCATATTGAATTTCATACCAGGTACATAATAAACATCATCTATTTTTCTTATTTCATCATTCTTAGTATAAATAGGAATCACACCTTTACCATTAACTCTTACCTTATTGTCATTACCCAACTTTACCTTAGACTGAATATTGGTATATAAACTAGAAAACAAGTCTTTATTTATAGTCATTTGATTGCTACATCCATTGTCCAAAAAACAAACATCATTTGAACTTTCCTGGGTGACATTACAAGTCAGAAACATGGGTTTCTGGCCATCCTCTGACTCCTTTGTCTTGTGTGAAGATTGTTTTCCAACATCTAATTTCTTCTTCCAACACTTGTTAGCATAATGATCAAATTTATTACGGTAATAAAATTGTACCCTAGATTTATCATACCTATGATTTCCTTGCTTCTAGGATCCGCTGCTACTCCCCCCTTAAACTAGGAGGATTCTGTTGAGTTTTCTCAGATTCTGAATCATTTTTGTTTTCTTTATGATTGGCAGTTCATCCTCCTCTTCCTCTGCTACTAGACCTTCCTTTTTCTATGCCTCTAGTAACATGTAGCTGGTATTTGAAGGCATTCTCTAATGGATTATCATATCTATACATCTAGGATTCATGAGAAATCATAGAACCAGTTAATTCATCAATATGCATTAAACTATTATCTTTAAATTTTTCTATGGGTACAACTACAGATTCAAATTTCTTTGGAAAAGATCTAAAAACTTTCTTGATTACTCTCTTGTCTGAGAGGTCTTCACCATACTGTCTTAGCTGATTCACAACATTCATGACTTGAGTCATGAAACTATCAACTGACCCATTGTCCTTCATCTTCAGATTCTCAAAGTGTTACACATCAAATTTCCTCACTTCGACAGTGTCTCATTTTCATCATCGTAAGTGTCACACTTTTGTCACTAGTGTCAAATTCTCCTTTCCTAAGTGTCACATCATGAACGACACCATGAAAACAGTTGATACAACCCATAAAACATTTTAGAAGGTGAAGCCTCATCATCTGACAGTCAGAGAAAATGTTTTTCTAGGGAATTATTCATCTTGGTAAATTTTTGGAACATCAACGCTCCCCTGCTCATACACAGGGAGAGATAGCTCTCCTTGTCCATATCATGGGGAGTGTTGTATCACTTTGTTGCCCATTCTAAGGGAGCACTAAGTTGGTTGATGAAATATTGGAAGAAATCCCATTTTCTTCTAAAGACAATTATGGATGGATCAAGTTGGTTTGGCTCGAATCTAACTCCAGGGTTGTATCTAAGGAAAATACCACAACTATTGGAGCCATATCCTCAACTAAGTCCAAATATACCCAAGGTAGTTAAGCCTCTCAAAGCCTATAAATGGAGGCATTCCCATGGAGGAAAGAGGGAGAAAAAATAAGCAAAGCATTTCTATTTTGATTATGGATATTTTGAGCAAGGGTTGGATGAGGAAGACTTGGAGAGGCTGCTGCAACATCATCTGAAGTTTGTAAGTTCCTTTTAAAGTTCTCATTTAATATACTTGGCCTATTTCCTTCAAGTATGTGGTTTCATGTGCTTGTTTATGTATAATTTGATTTGCATAGATGAATTTGCTTTGCCTAATCCATTAGAGTAGAAGGAAGTCAATTATTTCTTGTTGTTCATTACAGGGATTAATTTGCACCATGAATTCAATCAAGTTTATGGATAGGAGTAGCTAGGAAAAACATCGTAAATAGAGTACATCCTAATTTACCTTCTCCTCTCTTTTTCGATAAGAAAAACAAGTTTATAGGAATGATAGTGTCCAAATGATTGTTTTTGTCTTGGTATAAGGTCAATAATCCAAGGTAAAGTTCACCTGTCTGCAGGGGAATATTTTTGTAACAGAAATTGGCGACTCCACTGGGGAACAAATTTTCAGTTTGTTCTTTCCTTGGTTTGTCCGTGACTTTTTCCTATCCTTAGATCCTATATACTAATTTAATCTATTTTTACATATATTTTGTCTTTTCTAGTTGTCTTACATAGCCTCTTACAAAATTTTCCTGAGTTACTAAGCCTTTTGATCTTTTTCTCAAACTTTCCTTAGAACTAGCACCCCTTTGCAGTTCAAGTCAGAGCGTTGTTACTTAATCAACTGATCCAGATTTAGGAGAGGAATGAACTGATAACAGACTGAATACAATAAACATAGAGATATGAATAACAACACAGATATCCAGTGAACAATATCTTCTATTGAATAAATGAAATAGGATGAAACTGTAAAACTGCATAACTGAAACACTTGCTCGAATGGTGGTAGTTATCTCTGAGAAGAGATGTGGCTGCTACATGCATCCGTCTGAGAAGAATGATTACAATGAGGCTCCAATGGCCTTTTTGATATTACTCATTAATTCCAAAACCCTAGACATCCAAAAACCTAACCCTAGGAGATGAAACGTCAAAATTTATGTTGGCCCCTATGGGTAAGTTGGTACCTCAACTTCCCAGGGTCATAACTTTTGCATACGACCTCTGTTTTAGGCACGTGATATCCCGTTGGAAAGGTATTTCATAGAAATACACATTAATCCATCAAAATATGACTTTGTATATAGTTTGACTGGAAAGCTAAAAAAACAATGTTTAGGGCCCCAAAATGACCCTAGAAGTACAACAAGATGTGATGACATGTAAACATACAAAATAATCCAGTTGGATTAGGTGGGAGGCCACCCGTATCCACCTGGAAGATGTGTGGGTATTTATACAACCCCAGAAGTGTAGAACCCACAATTAAAAAGAAGTACAGAAGAACGTGCTGAACTAAAAACTGTCAAAGGGAGTTAGTTGGAATAGGTGGGTGGCCACCAATATCCACCTAGATTAGTCCTCCCCCCTTAGGAAGAAATGATCTCCATTATGTTGAGTTCCCCATTCGTGTGAGGAAAATTCTGCTAAATTTGGCCTTGGGTGAAGCACTTTCCTTGGTGTAGGAGTTGACTACCTTCACAACCCGATAAAGATCGATCCTCTGCTGGTGAGTTCCCTTGACCTGTGTGTCCACTATATGATCAGTGGATGCTTGTGCCATGCATTCATGGTTGATATTTTTCTGTGTTGGTTGTTCAACGATCTCTGAGGTGTCCAATAATGGTGGAAAATATGGCCAAAGGAGGTCCACATTGAACACTGGGTGCAAGCCAAGGAAGGGTGGAGTGTTGAGCTCAAAAGAATTGCTACCCACATCCTTGGGGATAGTGTAAGGCCCATACCAAAGTGGGCAGAGACTTTGATGGGGCCCTGTAAGATGCTCCTTCTGTAAATGTAACAAGATTTTGTCTCCAACTTGAAACTGGTGCAGTACCCTGTGTTGATCATGGCACTGCTTGTACTTAGCATTATCTTTCTGCAAAATCTCATGGACTTATTAGCGGATGTGCTGAATCCACTCAATGAATCTGGCGGCTTTGTCAGTCTCAGAATGAACATGGGAAGAGTATGTTTGTGTGGTGGAAATAGGTAGTGCAACATCAATGGGACCCAAGGGTTGGAATATCAGCCCCACCTGAAATGGGATATGGTCAGTGGAGCTATGGAGAGCCCTGTTGTAACTATGCTAAAGATAAGGGAGACTCTCATCCCATGTACGCAGATTCTTAGAGTTGTACATGCATAGGATGTGAATAATCATGCCATTGACGAGATCTATTTGGTCATGTATTTGGGGGTGGAAAGAAGTGTATTTAGTGAGCTTGGTGTCCAACAGTGACCAGAGACTCAACCAAAATGTGTTGAGGAACCTGTTGTCTCGGTCAGAGATGATGGTCTGTGGTATCCCAAAATGGACCCACACTTGTTCAAAGAAGATCTTGGCAGTATTTTCCACTGTGATATTCTTCTTGTAGGGTATGAGTATGGACATCTTTGAAAACTGATCAATGACCACAAATACACAATCATTTCCTTTCTTGGTGGATGGAAGGCCATACATTTAATCCATTGAGATGGATTCCCAAGGATTCTTGGGAGTAGGAAGAGTGGTGTATAAGCCTTGTGTTGGCCCTTGACTAGGTTTTGTGGAAACGTTGGTCATGTTTGACCAATTTTGGCACTTCGAAAGGCTGATCGAAGACAGAGTGTCAGGCGAAGAGGAGATCACAAGATCTTTCCCCCCTTTTGCAGACTTTTTGGGTTTTGGGTTTATGTAATGGGTATGGGATGTCAACCCATGGGTTTACCCATGCTTAGGCCCTCTTGTAATGTATAAATAGAAAGCTAGGCAATGTAAGTAAGGGATATGTGGTGCTAAGTGTTGTATTATGCTTAGTGCAAGTGATGTAAGTAGTTGGATATATGTGATTGAGTTAGCTTTGTGCATACTGTGTATTGATAACTTGCAGAGCTAAGTGCAAGTGATTGTAAAGAGGCTTTGTGTTATGACCTGACTCGGAGAAGGAGGATCTGGCGAGGTGCACGTAGATCTCTTGTCCTATGCGGAGTGGGTTTTGATGCTCTGTGCATGTAATTATATTGACATAAGATAATAAATAAGATGAAGAGTTGGTGGGCGTAGCCCCACGCTGGGGGTGATATCATGTTTTATGGTTGATTTATGTGATTGATGTGATTTATGCTTAGTGTTGTCATCTTTATGTATGTTAGATCCATATGATATAGTATCTTGGTTCTTGATGATGTGGATGAATGCTAGATCTGATCTATTTCTTGGTGCTAAGTGCTTGGATATGTTAGATCTTGTTGAATACTATGCTTCTCTTTAATTAGGGTTTTACCTGTGATGTGAATAAGGAATAAATAATAATGAATGTTAACTACTAAGTTCTCTATTATGTATAGTGATCGCAGATCTGTGTCCCATCTAGGTTGCAGACACTCGAGTCCTGCAACCCCCCCTTGCATCTACCTCAGGTGATACTTCATCTACTTCGCAGGTGTTTCTGAAAGGGTCGATAGTTAGGGTTTTGTTGGTTCTTTTTTGAAGCGTTGAACCCCAGGTCTTCCCCTGTGCCAACAAATGGTTCCATTGTTGGGACCTAAAACTGTGATTATTGGGAACTGAATAAAAGTGAAATATCTGTGCGTAGATCTGTTGCTTTAGTGTGCAGTATTCTACTTGACTTGTGAAGCTCTGTGCCAAGAAAATAAATTAGATTTGAAGAAAATAGGTAATATCTTGAATATTTGTGCTCTAATAAAGGTTAGATAAGTGAAAATTTTTGTTTCGAAAGAATGGATCTAGGTATGTTTGATAGATGTTGTCCTAGTCTAAAAACTAGGGCACAACTAGAAGAAAAAATATTTGATGTGAATAAATATGATAGAACTAGTGAAATATATGTTATTCCTATGCATAGAAAGAATGTTTGGACTAACAAATGGATGCAGGATCCTAGAAATATTTTTTTGCAGATCCACCACTGTGATCCCAGTGCGCAGTACAAGAAAGGTTGGGGATCGTTCAAGAGAAAGAGAGGATTGACTCTTTGTTATAATTGTAGAAGACCGAGACATCTTGCTAAGGAATTCCCTAGTTGAGGTCCTATTTTCCTTTGTTGTAAGGCTATTGGACATGAAGTTTTGGATTTCCCTAGAATGATTTCCAAAGTTGAAAAGATGAACATGAGACAAGGAAACCATGAGGAAGGTCAAGAGACTAAGAATATGCTCAAGAACCAGAAATAATCAGAGACTGTATTATTGCAGATGAAAGAAACCCTGAATGATCACATAGACATCAACTTATTAGAGGCCTTAAAAGAGAAAGAGTGCATAGAAACAAGAATAGGATACTTCGACATAGACTGTGTTCTGGATGAGGAAACACAGGTGAATATCATGATAGAAAAAACTTGGGAAATTTTGTGAAAGCCTGCTATGGTTCCTTCATTGGGAGGAATGGGATTGTTTAAAGGGAAGATGATAAACCTATTTGGAAGACTTACCTAGATACCTATGAGTTCTCATGGAACTTCGACAGAAGAAGAATTTGAGATCATTAAGTTTGTTGAGAATAACACCCCATTTGCTATTTTTCTAGGAAAAACTTGGGTTGAGAAAGATCATATACGAAGGAAACAAGAAGAGGAAGCTTTAGAACACAAAAAGAAAGAACTAAGAGATTTCATGGCTAGGAGAATAACGTACTTATTGGAAGAACAAGAGGACAATTCGAAGCTAATAAGGACTAGAGACCTGGCCGTCGAAGTTGAAAGAACACAGGAAGACTTGAAACCCTTGTCCATACAAGAGAGTAGAGAACCTACCCCAGAAAGAGAAGAAGTATTACCCTCGAACCCTATGAAATACCCTCCATAGTGAGAAGTTACTATGTCAAAAGGAGATAAGAAAAATAATGGAAATAGGAAACCAGTGACTCAAATCATAGGAAAGAAATCCAAAAAGCTCAACAAGAAGAAAGCAAAGTTAGAAAAATTGAAGGAAGCTCTAGAGGGGACTTCGCAGAAGGAAAGTTTGCAGAACTGGAACTTCGTCGGGATATCAGAACAACGTAGATTAGGAATTCACCATGACTAAGAAATATGACCGTTGGAGGCATCTTGACCGTTAGAACAACGCTCCAAAACGGCTAGAAATGCAGTTATTGACGGAACGTTCTCCATTGGACCGTTTGGACCGTGCCATAACGGACATAATTGAATTGATTGAGGCGTTCCTGCCCATTGAAAGAGTCTATTACGATGTTGTCTATTTATCCCGTCGAACATTGCACCAAGAACACTTTTTCCAGTTGTGATTATCCGAGCCCACAAACAACTAGTTGTTTTCACACAGTGCCTATTGAGAGCTCGCCACCCGTTCTGTTACATTGAGTGTTTTCTCACCGACCTGAGATATATGATCTCGAGCATTCATGTTGGATGAAATTAGAACAGTAGAAAAGTTCATCGAAGAGATCCTAATAGACCTCATGGCTGAAAAGGTGATGTCCGCAGGCATACAAGCTTCATCGACATGAGGATTGGAGGCATCCCCGTCGACTGTGCAATGTTGGTCTAGCCAACCCGTTGCTGAGAAATGTAGCAAGCATCATGATGACTTGGTGAATGAGAAGCTCATCCCATCTATCCTGCCCAACTATATCCCACCTCTGGCTGGCACAGTTAGTCGTGAAAGTGTCCCGAGGGACTTTGACTACACCTTGATCACTG